>JBBMKF010300682.1:0-15655 GCA_037834155.1 Curcuma caesia
TAAGTTTCTTAATCAATTATTTCACTCGACTATCCTTAAGTGATTGTCTTATTCAACTAGTAATTTGACTCTAACCCTTCTAATAGTTGAATCCGTCTGAGTTGAGTTTTTCCCACGCTCGAGTATAATTTTGTTCAATTCTCAGCTCACCAGTAGCTAACTTCCATCACGAGACCTTCTCCCATTAAGTTTCTCATCCCTTGGATGTGTCGAGCCTGAGTCGAGTCCTTCGGCTCCCTTCTCATATCATCCTTTAATTTTCACTTGCACTTTAATAGTGCATCTTCGAGATTCTTCCACCAAGCTTCTTATCCCTCAGATGTATCGAGCTCTCTGACTCCCTCTCATGTCATCCTTCTCGCTCCATTTTCGTAGTCCACTTTCCAAGCACAACCACCTCTGATGCTCCTTATCTTGTGGTTCCTTATGTGCCCCATATCACTCTTCTCTGATCTTCCACAAATCCTAACACATCAGGTACTCCATGTGTGTATATTTAAGTTCCTACACACTTAAACACACAAATCAAACATAAAACAAGGTTTAACTAAACCCTTTGCTCGAAAATCAAAACCTATGATCATACCAAACTACTCAGGGACTGAACGTTTTAATAGTAACTAATCCAATACTTATGCTCTATGTACACCGAGGTGAGGATGAGAGAAAGGGTGGATTACACATGAGTTGTGATATTTTCCTCTATTTACTTATTGAAAAAATAGACTGACGGATTCTAAATCTATCCATGGATCAATTTTAGTCCATTTTTTGTCCACCCAAAGATGGATGGAACTAACTTTCTGCCCTTTCTATGATCCCAGTGGCCATCAACTCGACAATGACAAGTGTCGAACTCGTTGTAATCGCTGCCTCATCTAGAGGTTGTGATCTCACGGCCTCACCGCGGGGAGGCCAACAGCAGCCTCGCTGTGTGGTCACGATCGTGAGGAGGCTGATGGCGGCTAGAGGATTTCCTTTCTCTTCTCTTTCATAGTTACTTTCATTTTTTTTTCCTTCCCTCCATCTTTCCCTTCCCATTCCCCTAAGGACATGTTTTCACCATAGATTCCTTTCTTTCCTTTATTCGCGCTTCCAAGTAAACAAAACATTAAAGTTTCATGAGCATAATTCTTGGTGATTACGTTTATCAAAATTAAATTTGAACATGCTATTAATGGTGAAAACCAATTCTAAGCATGTTCTAATAGTGTTTTACATGACATACCATCATGAGATTATAAAGAGGATCTTTAAATATACCATTATGATAGAAAATGCTTGAATGGTTTTGCTATTCTAATTGATCGAGCTAACCTCTTCAACCAACTTAACTAAGGTCCAATTGACTAGATCCTTGATTTGGTGGACTGGACATTAAAATGATTAGAAGCACTACAAAAATAAAGGCAATTTACGATGAAATTTGCGATAAAAAAATGTTACAAAACTATTTGGTGATGAATTTGACGACGAAAATATTTTCGTGGGTAATAGCTCGTCGTAAAATTCTGAGATGAAAAAATATTTATTCGTCATCAATTTCGCGACAAATAAAGTTTTCATCGCTAAATTCATCGCAATTTGACGATGAAACTATATTCGTCGTAAAATTGAGTAATCGTTAATCTGCAACAAAAATAAATTTTCATCACAAAATTTGCGACAAAACATATTTTCGTCGGAAACTGTGCGGCAAAAATATATTTCGTCACTATAGAGGGGCGAAAATTTATTCGTGAAAAATGGATAAGATTTGACGATGAACACAGATTTTGTCGTCAAAATTGGCGACGAAAACATAATTTTGTTGCTAAATTGACAACGAAAATTGGTTTTCGTCGCTAAAGTTTCGATAGATACAGTATGTTACGATAGTTTTGAGACGAAACTATATTCGTTGCAAATCACCAAAATTTTCTGCAGCTTCCATTCATTTCATTCTGTAATTCTATTTACATCAAATTAATACATCAACTTTACAACACAAACATTAAACACATCCTATCCATCATTCAAAACAAACAACCAACATATCTACAACAATAACATCAATCAATACAAACAACCAATTACACATTAACATCAACGTTCAACATATCCAATTAATTCAACCAATTTAACATTCAACATCAATATAAGCACAAGTCATTATAACATCATCCTAAATAAACAAGTCTCAAAACATCATAACTTCATCCTAAACAAACAAGTCTGAACATATCCAACACATCAAATGAAAACAACAATTAACAAAGTCTCAAAACAACCAAAAATAAAAAGTATCATTGTCTATGGCATTAGCCTCGAAAAATACTTTCTGCTCCATTTTCTGATCGGTCCATACTTCTTCTTTTCCTACATCAGAAAACAAAATAGAAAAAGTATCATTTTGTACAAATTAACTATAATATGTAATTACTTGCTTCACCGCTATCCTTGGTCTCACCAACCCCGTTCGAAATAAAATAACAGTGTTAATCAATAATAAAAAAAGATTTACAAATAAAATAAAAAATGTAGAGCAATACTAATTGTGAAAAAAATCAAAATTATACACAACTAGGCTTATGAAGAATCATCATCATCACCGTCATCACCAGAACTAGAAGGAATCTAACTCGGAATGACGCCTAACTGAAAATGTTGCATAATGAAATCCTATTGTCAGCGTATTTATCTCATCTCTTCATCCCTTTGCAAAATTATGTCTTTCAAATTAGTAACTTCTTCAGTTAGGCTTTCTATCTGTGCCCTTTCTGCTAGTGGAGTGGAAGAAGATGTGTCATCAACTCAATGAGTTTTGCTCAAAGAACTCATTCCCAATATCCTTCCCCTCCTCTTGGATTCCCCACTCGTCTCCAATCAGATACTCAGATCATTCCCATAAGAGGGCTCAGATCTATCATTGTTATCACTAGCACTTGAACTTCTCTGTGCTAGCTCTAATTGATCATATTTTTCCTATATTGGAATACAAACACATTTAATAAGTTAGAGTAGGTACATAACTATTAGAATCTAATTAAGTTAAAAATTAATATCCAAGTTTAATCCAAACCTTAATAACTCTAGCTCTATCCCCACTCTAAGTCTTATCTTTCTTTTGAAATGTGCGGATAAAAGTGTCTATAAAAAGCGGCTCCTTCCCCATTTCCATAGTCTAAAAATATATTGTTAGAAATAATGTAATAGTTTAAAATCAATTAGTAACTTAGTGTTTATAAAAAATTTACCAATCTACGTGTATGTTTATCAATGTTGATTAAGCCTCCTGCATATGTTGTAAATGAGTCTCCAAAATTAAATATTTGATTTGCTTTGTTCTAGTGACTCCTTTGTTTACTCTCCTTGGTTTTCCAAAAATCGAGGATCCTAGCCCAATTTTCGTCGATGATGCACGGTGGCTTTTTCCTATAGTCTTTGCATGATTCAGAATATGTCGAATATGATCCCCACATTTTTTTTCTTAAAAATTCTCTTGATTTTCAATTTTTCATATGGATCCCAATTAAATACCCGCTAAAATTAGAAAAATAACAAATGATTATATATATTCATTTTAATTTGATATATCAATTGAAGGGAATATATACTTTAAATTTGTTCCACCATAATTCTTTTGTGGGTACTAGAGTGTTGGTATATGTCACAGAAGTCCCTCCCCAATGGTTATTCACAATTTTATTGATTTCGCAAACAACACGTAGAGAATTTTGAAATCTATCATAAAATTTCAAACAAACATTATTAAATAAACTAAATAAGATGAAATCTGAATATCCAGAAAATTAATAAAATAACCATTGTGTAGGAAAACATATAATTAAAAAGTATAGGACCTTGTTTTTAGCTAGAATCAAGAATATTAAATTTTCAAATACTTACGAATCTTCGTGAGAGACTATATACTCTCGAATATTTTGCAATTCAGCAGCGGACTGTCTGGGAGAAGGGCCTAGAGACTGCAATGACAATAAATCCGGCAAAGGTGTATGAGATGGCCCTGTCGAATCAGAGTGGGACGTAAGTACAGTGTCAGATGTCAAAGCAGACTGGCCAAGAGTACTCCGACTATGACCGCCACGTTGAAACTGTCAACTAAAATTATTATAAGATAAAATAATAAATATTTATTACATAATAAGGAATATGAAATAACTTACCATATTTGCTAAGACCAAAGTAGGTACAAAATCAAATACATAAATAATGTCACCTGTAATGACCTATAAGAAAAACTACAGTGCATTAACAGATAATCATCAACATTTAATAAGATAATATATAGACAATTAAGTAAGCAACAAGTCATATAAATGTGTAGATTAAAACTAAGTTTACTAATAAAAAATACATTACCATTTTTAAAAAATCTCTTTATTTTTTTATTATATAATAATATCAAAGTCCTCATTTTTATTGGCATTCTCGTCGTCATCATCGTTAGATTCATTCCCATTAATTTTACTTGCATCGACATTTATTACTACTCCACTAGAATCTCGTAATGTTGAAATAATATATTCTTCTATCTAAAATGTGTTCCTAACTTCCTCTTGTTGATATGCAATATCTTCCTAACGTTTCTCAATCTTTTTCCATGCTTTAGTGTTACAAACAGCCCACCAATCATTTTTGTTACTTTTTAAACTAGGATACGAAGCATAGAATACTTAAATCACTTGTTGTGCCAACACAAATGGTTCATATCTTTTATACAATCTCTTATGATTTATTTTAACTAAATTATAAGGTGGATGCACCTTCATTCCTTTGATAAGGCAAACCAGCGACACATAAATAAAATAACTCGCAGTTCTGGTCTGAGATATTCTACCTCTATAATTTCATCGAGCATACCAAAAAAATAATTGCTTGCACCTCTATCATGATCTGATGACTGAACACATGCCCCACTATTCATTGTAGTCTTCCCCATTTCATATTCTTGAGTATAAAAATTATATCCGTTTATGAAATATGTTGGTCAAGTGCGTACTAATGCTTTTGAACTCCAAGAAAGATGAAATAGAAATTCTTGCTCAAGATGAACTTGATTATCATAAACCTAAAATCAAATAAATATGTTTAAAAGTTTGCAAATGTATAAATCATAGTACAATGTAGATTGACTACTTACATATGATGTGAACCACGGTGCAATTTCTTCATCACAAAATTGATCAAAGTTTTGTGCCAACATTTCAGAATATAAGTGTTGTAAAATCCTTCAAAAAAATAATTATAACACAAAGAATTTATGACATAAGAAATTAAAAAAATATAAAATATATATTAACTCAAAATATGGTATGATTTCTGGATAATTCAGTAAAATATATATTTGGGTTGCACGTCATTTTTGACCAGTTGTATATCTCTGCTTCCCTTGTCCACTTGGTCGACCAAGATAGTTAAAAATTAAAAATGAGTTCAAATTTTGATCAATAGGGTCCTCATCATTTCTTCTTGGTCTTTACCTTTTGCTCTTAATATGAGGCTTAAAATAATATGATGAAAAAGTTATTATTTCCTTTATAATATATGCATTAACAATAGAGGCTTCAACATGTGCTTTATTTTTTATTTTCTTCAAATGATATAGAAATTTATTTATCATATAAGAAATTTATTAGATATCAAAAATATATAATAAAATTAATAAATATTTATCAAAATTTAAAATTTTACCTTTCAAATGGATACATCCACTGAAAATAGACAGGACCTCCAACTTTAGTCTCATGTGGCAAATAAACCAAAAGATATTCCATGAAATTAAAAATAAAGTTAGAAATATCCTTTCTAAATTGCACAAAATGATTAGAATATCTCTCTCTAAAGACTTCATGTATGAATATCTCAAAACTGTTGATCAAATATCATGAAGGAAAATGCTTAACTCTGAAATTGCACCTGAGATAAAATTTGATAAAAGTTCCCTAAATGCAATAGGAATAAATCTTTTCATGAATAAATGGCAGTCATGACTTTTCAAACCAATTAATTTGCATTCCTTCAAATTAATACATCTTCCAATGTTAGAGACATAACCATCTGAAAATTTCAAAGATTTTAACCATTCATAAATAATACGTCTCTGATCCTTATTTAATGTATAAACTGTCTTTGACTTTGGTCCCCTATTATTTTCATCAACATCAAGAGTGAGTCTTTTACAAAAGAGTCATATATCTTTTCTTGCATCCAGATTGCCTTTTATTTTTATGGCGATATCCATCACTGTATTTATTAGATTATCAAAAATATTCTTCTCAATATGCATTACATCTAGATTATGATGAATCAAATAACTGTACTAATATGGTAAATCTTAAAATATACTCTGTTTAGTCCATTTGTACTTCCATATTCATAAGTTGTATCATGTAGATCTTCAATAATAGATGGAAAGTTAAGGACTCTATTTCTTCTGAATTTATGATTTGGTGGTAAAAATTATCTATGACAATCTAAATAACTCAACTTCCTCCCATGTTTTAATCTGAATGATTTTGATCTCTCCATACATATTGGACATCCTAAAATTCCAACGGTACTCCATCCTAATAACATGTCATAAGTTGGAAAGTCATTTATCGTTCAAAGAAGTACAACCTTTATTATAAATATCTTATTAGTATGAACATCATATGTAGGAAAACCATCATCCCTTAATTGTTTCAGCTCTGCAATTAGTGGTTACATATAAACATCAATTAACTTCTTCGGATTTTGCAGGCTAGACACAACTAATGTTAAAAACATATACGACATTTTTATACACATCCCAGGTGGAAAATTATACAGAGTTAATATAAATGGCCAACAAGAATAATTTCTTCCTGATTTGTCAAATGGAGCAAATCCATCAGCACAGAGACCTAATCTTATATTTTGAGTTTCCTTCGCAAATTCAAGATATGTTCTATTAAAATTTTTCCACGTCATTGTATCTGTTCGATGACACATTAAACCCTCTTCTATTTGATGATTTGCATGCTAAGTCATGTGTTCAGTAATGACTTCTGATGCATAGAGTCTTTGTAACCTATAAACAAATTTTCATACAATAACATATATTTTATTTTATTGCCAAACTAATTTAGTTATGAGCTTGAGGGCAATGAATGCCTTAAATCTCACAACCATTAAAAGATTGTTTAAAAGAATCTTTAGTGAGTTCTGAAGACAGTCAAATTAAAGAGAATGACACTAACTAACGAAGAGTCTTAAAAATGCAAAATGTCTCATCAACACGGTCTGATTTGCCACAAAGAGATGAATCCACAAATATTACCAAAATTATGAAAAAAAGAGTATATTGTTGTGGGGTTCAGTGATTGAGATTATTGATGGATCTGTCCATGTATCATAAAGTATTAATCATATGTTGTTGAGAAATACAGTATACCCTTTGCTTTTTTGAATTACAGAAATCTTTGAGGATTTTGTTTGTGCAAGATCATTTACAAATAACTAATAGCTCATTGCGTGGATTGGACAGGCTCCCGAAGTGGTGAAAGAAGTGAATGAGTGGGTTCACAAGGGAACCAATGGTTTAATCAAAGACCTGATTCCTGATGGTTCAGTGAATAGCTCGACCAAACTTATTATTGCTAATGCTCTATACTTTAAAGGAACATGGGCTGACAAGTTTGATAGTTCCCAAACCAAAGAAGGAACATTTCATCTCTTAGATAGGAACACAGTCAAAGTTCCATTCATGAGTACCAAGGAAGATCAATTCATTTCTGAATTCATAGGCTTTAAAGTACTCAAGCTGTACTACAACCAGAAGCCTGGTCAGAGACGCTTCTACATGCTAATATTTCTTCCTGATGAGAAAAATGGCCTCAATGAACTGGTGCAGAGGATGTCATCTGATCCCGGATTCATTGGACGACACACTCCTCGTGCTAGCGTTAAAGTAAGAAACTTCATCATTCCGAAGTTCAAAATTGGACATGGATTTGAGGCATCCAAGATCTTGATAGACATGGGGATGAGAGCCCCCTTTGATATGGCACAGGCAGATTTCACAGAGATGATATCGAGTTCTTTGGGAGACAAGTTTTATATTTCATGCGTGCACCACAAGGCTAGTATTGAGGTTGACGAAGAAGGTACCATTGCAGCTGCAGCTACTGCAGTTGGATTTAACCTAACGTGTTATCGTCCTCCTGTGGATTTTGTAGCTGACCATCCTTTTATGTTTGCAATTGTTGAGGAGGATAGTGAAGCATTGTTGTTCGTGGGGCATCTAGTTAATCCCTTGCTGGAGTAGATAGATGTCTCTTTCTATATTTTTATAGCATCCGTGCTTCGCCTCTAATAAAGCTACTGAATAGCATCAACTATGTATTTGTGGTTGCTAAAGGCTAAAGGGGGTGAATAGCGATTATCAAAATTAATTTAAATAGGATTAATAATGCAGTGAAAAAAAATTATAAATAAGAAAAGTAATAACTAAATTACAAGTGTATTTAATGTGGTTTGGAATTCTTAAATTTTTACTCTATGATATATCGATCCGTTAGGTGAATCACTCCTTATAAATCCTTAGTATTTTTTTCTTCTTTTTGGAACATCTTAAGAGGTAGGTAAACCTTTTTACAATATAGTATTTAACACAATAATAATTATCAAATGGAATACAAATAGTCAAATAATCAGACAAATTATAGTTAAAAAAATAACAATAACTAAAATATATTGAGGTGTAGTCCTGCTAACAAACGAGAGCTTTTTTGAAGAGCGACGAGCTTATGAGCATTTGTGAGTTGATTCTTGAGTTACTTTTGAGTGAAATGAGAATTCATCATGGAGTTGTATTTATACTGTTATTGTGGTTGACCGCAAGGCTTTTCGATTGTCTGTAGCTCAACTTTTATTCAAAGATTGGTCTTCATTGCTGATGAGGTTTTTGGTCACCTAGATCACTTCTAGTTACCTGAAATCAAATTCTACCCCTGCCATATTGGAACTTGACGATGTCTAATTGCTCAGACCTTCTTCTGGTCACTTAGGTCGCTCAGATCCACTAATGATCACCTAGAATCCAAACTTTGCCTGCAATAAAAAGTTAGTCCGAGAAGTAAAAAATATCCATTTAATAGCTTAGTTGACCATTAGTCAACTATCTATTTAACATTGATTTTGAAACTCTTATTAGTTTCTTAGTCAAATTAGCATCTAGCTATAAGACTACTCATGTCCCAGATAGAAGATGCTCCCTCACAACTTTTTTTGTTGGAAGGTCCTTTCATGGACTTACCTTCTCTGGTTACCTAGGACTTCATACGTTGCCTGTTGATTCATCTAGACTTCCTCTTGTAGATATTTGATTCATTAACCCATTTAGACTTCTTCTATCAAATGTTTGGTTTGTCAACTCATTCAAACTTCCTTTGTAAAATGTCTTATCTATGATCCATTTGGACTTTCTTTTTTTTGGCGTCTTGTTTCCCTGACTCCTCAAAGACTTCACTTGCTAGTATCTAATCTTGCTGACCCACCAAGATTTCTTCTATTAACTTACCTGCACACTTGACACATATATTAGAACATCTAGAGTTGCAGAAGAAAAAGAACATCTAGTGTTTAACTTTAAACTTTTTGTCACATATCAAAATATCGATTCAATCATTTGGTATTGTCTGCACTAATATTCTTTTCCTTTTTAATATTTGATAACCCATTTAAAGTTTAAAAAATAGATAATAAATAACATTAATATAAAAATAATTCATCTTTTGAGAATTATATCTCTCCCCATTTATATTCAAACAGATCTTTTAACTTTTAACTTTATATATCTTCTCCCATTTGACACACCTGAGATCAAATTTATACTAAAAAATAATAACACAAAAATACTTAGATGGATTTTGAAAAGGCATTTTGTAAATCCACATTTGTCATATATAAGATTGTTGTTAAATTTATTTTTCGGATGTTCCTTTTACAAAAATTTTCAAAGTTTTGAAAGTCAATTTTTTTAAAAAAAAATTAAGAAATTCAATTTTCAAAATTTTAAAAATAAAATTTGAAAACTAATTTTTGAAAATTTTTAAAGCATTTTTTAGAAAGTCAATTTTCAAAAATTTTTGAAAAATTTTCAAAGAATTTTTGAAATATTTTCAAAAAATATATTTTTTAAAAGATTTCAAATGCTTTTTAAAAAACTTTTCAAAAGATTTATGTAAAAAAAACAAAGAACTTACAAGACGTGTTGCAAATAGAGAAACGAGAGAGTCGAGTTGTAGAGAATTGTTCTGCTAAGTCTCAAATCCTAAGACTCTTTTATAAGATTTTTCCAATCGATTGATTCTCCAATCAGTCGATTGAACTCAATTAGATTCCTCTATCTTCGCACTTGAACTCTAGATTTATCGGTTAATTTAATGTCTTATCAATCGACTATCCCTATTCTTTCCTTACTTGCTCTAATCTGATCAAGTCAATCTTGCAAAATCCGTTTGATCAATCAATTAATCCTCCTGATCAATCGACTAAACCCTTGTTTCCTTTTGGGCTTAGATCAAAATTGATATGTGTTTATCCACTCTGATTAGTCGACCAGACCACCTTGTTGAGTCGACTGAACCCTTTGAATTCAGAGAATTTTATTTTCTGCAAAACAAAATTAGCACAATGTACATAATAAAAATCCTATAAAAATGAGTTAGAAACAGTTAATATATGCATGATTTATTTTGATAGTTAGAGTGTGTGTGATCTTGACTTAAAACTCTGAATTAGTTTCTTAGTCGAACGGTCGCCTAAGTATTTTGTATCAATTGGGATACGTCCTCACTGCCTTTCAATCTGATAGAAATAGTAACACAAAATATTGTACTTTGATCGATCAAATATGCTGGTCCAATTGATCAAACATTTTATTTCAATCACTCGAATTTACTGGTCTCACTTGCTTGGAGTTCACTCCTCCAAGACTTCTCAATATCTAAGGTTCACTCCCTTAGAATTTTCTACTTGCTTGTAGTTCACTACTCCAAGCCTTCTCACTACCTAAAATTCACTCCCTTAGCATTTTCCTCTTGTCAAGCATCCGGTTACTCTTAACCTACTTGGACTTTTTCTTTACCAAACATCTAGTTATCATTGACCTATCTGAACTTTTTCTTTGTTAGTCATTCAGTCAACCTTAACCTGACTAGACTTCTCACTTAATTGTCAAGCATCTAGTCAACATTGACCTACTTAGACTTCTCACCAACTTGGTCAACCTGACCAACCTCTCCTTTAGTATATTATCAAACAAACATCAAAATCCTAGAGGTCGATTGTACTAACAGAGCCTTCCAAAAATATTAGGGTGCCACCACCGTAGCACAGTCATGTGGAAAAACATGATCAGGCCTTATCGGCTATTGGAGGTTACGTCTACGAGCAATAGTGAAAAAAAGGATCATGCTTAAAAGCACAACCAACTTATGTTTCCTTCTGGAAAACCAATCGTCATTCATTTCATTCCTAACTCTTCACATGATGCCTGGTTGTGTCAAGGGACAAACCAATGATAGCATTGCAATGTTCTACAGAGTTCGTTTCCGATTAACCTTGAAATCTTCCTAGAACTCTTGAAGAAAATTTAGCAATCTGTGCAATTTGAGTTTTCAACACCTTAGTATGGTTAACTATGTGGTCAAGCTTCCCTATGATTAGCTTGATTGCCTCTCCAGTAGTTGAGTGTTGTTGTCAGAACTCATTGTTCATCTTGGTTTGTGTTATGATGAAGTTAGCTAGAAAATTCTCCAGGTTGGATTACGATGCTTGCTGGAATCTTGATGGTGGCCTATAATTGTTCTATTCCCCTTGGTCTTAGTTGTTTCTATAGGAAAAATTAGAGTGATTCCTCCAACTAGGGTTGTAAGTGTTGGAATAAGGATTGTTCTGTCTTTGGTTGAAGTTGTTGATCACGTCTACTTACTCCATTTGGGCTCCCTGTCAAGGTGCTACTCTGATTTGATAATTAGTTGCCGCATGTCCTATTGCACTATAAATTTTCACAAGAAACATTAGTAGCACTCACAGCGTTAATATTAAATGGGTCAAGCCTCTTAGTTAGCAAGCCCATCTTTACTACAATCAAATCAAGAGTATTAGCATCATATTTACATGCAACCTTCACAGGATTACCTCACTCAGTCGCCCATTAGTGGTGATTCAATGTCACACTCTCTATGATGTCATAGGGCTCGTCCAGTCTTTTGTTCATCAAAGCTCCCCCAGCTACAGAGTCCAATGTGACTTTTGTTGCATAAGTGATTCCATTATCGAAGGTGTGAATGATCAACCATTTCTCTAGTTTGTGATACAGGCATTGTTATAGAAGCCCTTTAAATTGGTCTCGTGTATTGAATAAAAATTCTCCATCCTTTTGTGTAAATCTCATGATGAGATGTCTCAAATGTTCTATTTTGTTAAGAGAAAAATATTTGTTGAGGAACCATTGATCAAGTTGTCCCCATGTCATGATGCTTCCCGTTAGAAGAGAATGTAGCCAAGCTCTTGCCTTATCCTTAAGAGATAAATGGAATGGTTGTGACCTAATAGCATCTGCAGAGGCACCATTATATTTTAGGATTTTATAAAGTTCCAAAAGTACCTCTAAATGTATATTTGAGTCGTCCGTAGGTGTATCTCCAAATTGGTGATGTTGGATAATAGAAAGCACAGAAGGTTTCAGTTTGAAATTATTCGTGTTGATCGGAGGTCTTGTGATGCTAGACCTCAATCCTCTTGCACTAGGTATTGCATAGTCGATTAGTGGTTTGCTCTCATTAGTGGAGGCAATGATCGGTGTGGGTTATTTTTGATTGTTTTCTAGCTACTTTTGTTTGGTTCTTATGTAAAAGGTTCTTTTAATTACAGGACTTGCATCTAGCACAACTCCCAATTTATCGAACCTTCGCATACAAGAAAACATTCTCACCTAAAAAGGAGAAGATGAAAATCACAGTAAAAAGAAAAAAAATAAATCTAGATTAACCAAATTCTAGTAAAACTAATATCAACTAAACACAATCCTCGACAACGGTGTCAAAACTTGATACATGCTAACCGTAAGTGCACAGTCGTCATCAAATAGTAAAATTATTATCGTCATGGACTGTGAAATTGAGTACCAATTTATGTGTAATGGAAGATTATCTAGACAAATTAAAATTTAAAGAATTATTATGAAAGCAAATACACTAAGAAAATGGAATTAAAAGACGGGGAGAAAACTAGTTCATTGAGACAATTCTAGAGTTTCAGTTTCACCATAACAATCATTGACAATGTAGTTAGGAATCTCTCTTTTACCTCAATGTTGATCGTGCTTGAAGGTGGTCTATCCTAAGGTACCTGATGCTCTCTTTCAAGATTACATCAGTGTACCTATCATAACGCAACTCCTACTTTTGTGATAATCTAACTAAGATAGACCCCCCCCCCTCCGATAATAATGTTAAAAACTTGATGCGTGCTAACTGTAAATGCACAATCGTTGTCAAATATTAAAATTATCATCCTCAAGGATCGTGGAGTTGAGTACCAATTTATGTGCAATGGAAGGTTATCTAGACAAATCAAAATTAAGAGAATTATTGTGAAAGCAAATGTACTAAGAAAACATAATCGAAAGACGAGGAGAAAATCAGTTCTTTGAGATAATTCTAGAATTTCGATTTCACCATGACAAGTATTGACAATGTAGTTAGGAATTTCTCTTTTACCTCAATGTCGTTCGTGCTTGAAGGTGATATATCCTAAGGTACCTAATACTCTCTTTCGAGATTACACCGGTGTACTTATCCTAACGCGACCCCTACTTTTATGGCAGTCAAACTAAGATAGACCCTTTACACTCTATGATAGTCAATGGTACCCTCCAGAGAATTTGAACTACTTTCGTGAATAACCCTTCAAAGTTAATTATTATAGATCCGAGATCGTAGTTCACCTTCGGTTCTTTCTCCTCACCCTAAGATCTATGCTAACGTTCGTTAAGACATATAAGCATGTTATGTATACTAACAACTAAATCAATAAACAATATTGTTAGATTTGAGAGGTGTCCTAAGGCAATCACCTTATGGTTATATTATTTATTAGATAAATAACAATTCATGATTTGAGTGCACATTCCATATATGTTTGATTGGATCTTAAACTCAAATATTGAATGTCCGCAATACGATTCAAGAGAATTTGTGATTGGATCACAACTCGTGAGCATCTCTACATGTGCAATTATGAATGTATTGAAATTATCCCTAGTCGATGAATTGATGAACGTAGACGTCATCGATTCTGTAGAGACTAACACATTTAAACTCTTTGGTTTGCCAAGCAGATATTCTCACTGGCTGGAGTTATTGAATGGTGATAGTTAAACATGGATGTTAATTAAAGGTAACTAGTTCATTGGAGTGACCTACTATGAGGCTTCACATGGTTCGATACATATGTCAATGAAGATCTCAGTGCAACTTAAGTGTGAGTTTCATTTGACTTGCAGTATTCAAGTCGCCTTAGTTATGGAGGCTTATACTTTGACATATTAAGCAAACATCTCTGAGGAGGTATAGACCCGAGATGATTTAGTATAAGTCAAAGTGTCTGAAGGTGTTTGAATAACCCACAGAGGATTCATCACTCCTTGAAAAAAGAGACATATACCCTGTGGCCGTTTATCAGGATTGTTACTAAAAGTCTTTGGCCATAACATCACATGTCAAGAGTATGGGACTCTTAAACATATATACAAGTAACTTGAATCCACAAGATAAGAAAGCAAACTTGGACTAGGTGTGACGTAGTCAGCCTAGTGGGGATTGACACCATAGACCATGTCCTGAACCAAGTGGGTATAAGATAGTGAAAGGAACAAGACACGTTTCATTAAAGCTGCTGAAGGGTTTAGAAATATTTTGGAATCAATCGTTAATTTTTTGATCAATTAGGGGTCATGATGTACTACTAGGTGTCACTCATGATTGTTCCGTAATTAATGGTTAATTGCGGGCAGCCAATATAACCAAGAACTTATTGGGTTACACGCACTACAAGTTCTCTGAAGGACTTAAAACGAGTTTGAGAATTAGATTCTCAGATTGAGAGAAATAAAGACTGATTGGACCAGACAAAGGCAAAATGATGGACTTCGTCTTATGAAGACGAAATGGATGAAACTGATTTAGTTCAAATTGGAGATGGTTTGATTATTGACCAAACGATTCGATGTTGAACCAAATTGAACCAACTTGGTTTGGTGCATAATGAAAATTATTTTGGAAAAATAGAAGAGATAAGGAGATTCGTCTTGTGAAGATGAATTGAACAAAACTAGTTTAGGGCAAATCGAAGGTTGTTTGGTCATTGAACCAAACAAACAAAAAATGAACTGATTTGCTATAATAAACCCTAGATTCCAGTCTGGTTTAGTGGGTTTATTTGTTTCAGTTCGGCATGCCTTGACCTGGTTCACGCTCGATAGCAGACTCGTTTGTCACTCGCCTTGCCCAACTGTGTGATCCGAGCCGTCGACTCTTGAATCTGTCAGAACCAATGCGGATGCCATCGCACGCCCACATCCGACGTCAAAAAACTCATAGAGGTTGAGCTTTAAAGAAGGCCA
>JBBMKF010300898.1:0-15651 GCA_037834155.1 Curcuma caesia
ACATATCTATGAAGATCTCCTTGCAGCTCGAGTGCAAGTTTCCTTCGACTTAAGATATTCAAGTCATCTTAGTCATGGAGATTTATACTTTGACATCTTAAGCAAACGTCTCTTTAGATGTGTGGCCCCGAGATGATTAGATTTAAGTCGAAGTGTCCGAAGATGATTATTGAGTATCCCACAAAGGATTCATCACTCCTTATATTAGGAGATGTATACGCTATGACCACTTGTTAGAATTGTTTCTCGTAAATCTTTGGACATAGCAGAAACACGTCAAGAGGATAGTTCTCTTGGATAGATGTTTGAGTAATTTGAATCCGCAAGACAAGAAACTGCTGATTGATCTAGATGTGACATAGTCAGCCTAGTGGAGACTGACACATAGACCATGTCCTGAACTAAGTAGGTATAAGATAAGCAAAAGAAATAGAAGCATTAACATCTATAGCTACTGAAAGATTCAGAAGTAGTCCTAAAATCAACTATGATTTTTTGATTAATTGAGAATCATGATGTACTACTAGGTGTCACTCATGATTGATTCATAATTAATGGTTAATTATGAACGACCAACATAAATCGGGAATCGATCACACGCACTATGAGTTTCTCCAAGAGACATAAAATAAATTTGAGAATTGGATTATCAGATCAAAAGAGATTAAGTCTAGTTGGACTAGATGAAGGAAAAATATGGGAGATATTTTATCAGAAAGGAAGCATGGATGAGCCACATCTTTTGAAGATAAGTGGGTCATCTTTAGTTTAATTATAAACCAAATTAGTTTGATTTAAATTAAATGTAGTTGGTTTTAAACCAATCCGGTTTGGTTGTGAACCAAACTTAAGGTTAACGAATTGGAGTATGGGTTAACATATTCATGTTTTTGGTTAATGAACCAAATTCATTAAACATCTATAAATATAACTCTATGAAGAGTTATTTATAGAGATTAAAAATTTAATTGTTAGGTTTTAAATCAGCCACCAAAACTCCTCTTCTCCTCTCCTTGTTGCCGCCTAACACAAGCAGCTTTCACCTTGTGTTGCCGCCACCCACCTGTTTGGGTTTGCTAGTTGCTGTCGGCCATTGAGGGCCTTCCAAAGCTCACCACCAGTCCTTAATCCTCTTAAGACTACTACCTCCCAAGGGTCGGCCATCCCGGAGCCAAAGGAAGCTACAACCAATGGTGGAAGCAAGGAACACAAGGAGAAACAACGATTGCTTCTCCACCGAAAGGTAACGCTTCTTCCTTTCGATTTAGTTTTTTATTTTGGGGCAATTATTGTCGTTGGAACAACCATGCCATATAGGTTTGCTTCCCCTTTTTGACAACGAATCATACGATCTTTGAATGGTGGTGTGATCCTCTCCTTTCAATCCGATTCGTATCGTCGGGTTGCTTCGAGCCGTTGGATACAGAATCGAACCGTAGGTCCTCTTTTAGATCGCTTATCTCCTTAGATGAGTTTTATGCATAGTTAGTGATAAAATTATTTATTATACTTTGACAGTTATGTTTTATGAAATATAAAATTTTAAATTACACATATAGAAATTTAATATTTTTGACTTTTGATTATCTGCAACTTGGAGAATGTATAGTTGATCATCACTGTCATTTTTTTCGATTGATGGGGAATATCAAATTAAGATTAAGTGAAACTTTGTATATTATTATATAACCAATATATATGGTCTATGAATTACCTCATAAAAGGCAATGTAATAAAGCATCAAAATTGAATAAATAATAAATATAAAATAATAATAAAATAAAGTGATATGAATAATAAAGAGCCTTGAGCTAATAAAAACTAAGTAGATTGACTCGAGAAGAGAAATTTTTTTTGGGAGCTCTATTGCAGAGTTCAAACTTAAGTACACTTGAAGAGTGCAATACAACGGAAGTTGTATGCTGCGTTCGGGAAGGATAAATCGATTCTGAAAAAGAATCTATTGATTTTCTCTAAATTGGTTGGATTGTAGGTGCGATGATTCACTTCACAGGCGAGGTCTCTGGTTCAAGTTCAGGATGACCCAGCTGTGCCAAGGAAGCCACAAATGAATTTTAAATCAAATATAAAAATAAATAAAGGTTATGATGCTTAAGCTTATAATCTAATTTGCAAGTGATCCTAAATAAGTGATTTTTATCGGAAAATCTACTTTAACAAGTGATTCTAAATCCAAGAAACACTTCTCTATGTATTCTAAATATAAGATTTTTCAAGAATAACAATAAATTTTAAATTCTTTAGTAACTTGGGTGGTACCAAATGGAGATTGTGGCGGTGCCCATAGTCTGGCAATGAGGGTGAGAGGGTGCCTAGCGACGAGGGCAAGAGGGTGTCTAGTGACGAGCGCGAGGGGTGACAGTCACATCTAGTCATGTCTGGGGTGTTTGGCGGACTCTAGCAGTGAGGGCTAGAGGGTGTTTGGCAATGTGGGCGAGGGGTGGTAGTCGCGTATGGGGCAGATGGCGGAGCCTAGCGGCGAAGGTGAGAGGGCGTTTGATAACGAGGGCGAGGGGTGGCAGTAGCGTTTGGGGCGTTTAAAGGAGTCTTGTGGCAAGGGCGAGGGGTGGCAATAGCGTTTGGGGCGTTTAAAGGAGTCTTGTGGCGAGGGCGAGGGGCATTTGGCGACAAGGGGGCTAGGGCGAGAGGCAAGAGGACGATCAAGGCAGGGGTGTATGGTGATGAGGACGACGAAAGTAAGAGGGCGAAGAACTTTATTGTGAGAGAAAAATCTAATTGCACAAGGGAAGCATCAACTTGAGCAACGAAGATAAAAGAAATAAAAACAAAAATTACATGACAAGGTCATGGTGACAATAGAGGATGAAGAATTGCATAGGATATCAGCATTATTATTGTAAATGCAAAAGTAAATGGATGCCATTATGTATGATTCTTGGTGCTTCATAGTTTAGCATTAATATGAGACCTATTCATTTTATATTCACATTTAGTTGTTCTTGTTTTTAGTCCTATAAATAGGACATGTATGAAGCATTGTAAGTGATGTACCATTTGGACAAGCAATAAGAATTCCTCTCCTTTACTCTCTATCATTCTTCGTCTCGTTCGTTTATAATAATTATATATATATTAAGCGAGCACTTTTTTTAAATATTAAAATAACTCCAACACATTTATTCTGAAAATATCTTCATATTGGTACATCATACCAATTAAAATCATAATCCTAAATTCTAAATCCTAACTTATAAAATTATTTAAATTAAATTAAAATTATTATACAATCAAATATTAGTATATTAAAATAATCTTTATCAATTTTTTTTAAAAGGCATCTCAATGAAATGATAATAATGTTTATCCATTTTAATTTCTTTATGTCAGTAGGGGTATCGTTACAGTTTTAAAACTATAAGGTATATTTTTAAAAGAAAGGGAACGACTAGGGGAGGGGGTGAAATGAAATTTGTTCAAAATAATGGTGCTTTTTCCAACCAAAGCGTACCGTGCTTTGCTTTCACATTTTAAGCTAAAAAAAGAAACAACGATCTCTCTCAATCAGTGCGTTGAAAGTGTGCACAACGATGGCAGTTCTCTTTCCCCAAATATCAAGTTCCCCTCTTCCTCCTCGCCGCTGAATTCGACCTCAAGCACCGGCGATGGATTCCAGGGCGGAGGCGGAGCGCTCCCTGTAAGTTTCTACAGCTCAATCCTATCGCCTCTTCCCTTCTCGCTTTCTCTTGATTTGGCTTCTCTTAAAGGTTCGAGACGAGCCACGTCCTCGGCGCTCTCCTCGCCTCCTCCCCTTTGCTGACTCAGGCGTGGAGCCGCTCCCTGCGTGCCAATGCCGGAAGCGCGACCTTCGTCCTCGACAGGAGCGACGACGCGGTCTTCGTCGCCTTCTCCGGTGCTCATACCGACGCTTCGACGTCCGCGGCCTCGTCTGGCCTCGGCGGCGGGTTCTTCGAGCCTGTTCCCCTATGCAGTGGCGCTCGCGAGCTCTTTGCGCTGCTGGGAGGAGGCGAAGGGGACGAAGACGGGCAGCCGCCGCCGGTGCTCCTCCAGGCCGGTGCCCTCCGCCTGTTTGTGAGCTTGTACCATAGCTCCGAGTTCCAGGTCTGCCCTCGAATTTTTTTTCTTGGATTAGGGTTTCCTATGCTCCAAATTTAATCAAATTAGGGTCGTTTTTTTATTTCCCCAAATCTCCTAAATTGCATCATTACTTGGATATGATGGTCTTTTTCCCTTTGTTGAGTGGGGGCAAAAAATTGATCTTTGGACTTTGAGATGTATGCGCCACCTTCCTTGGTGTCAATTGCCGCAAGGTATTGGAAGTCAAATATCAGCACAACCTTTAGGTGTAGCACCTTCTACTGTTAAAGTATGGCAATCTGGCCATGAGACTTGTGACTCTTGTTTTTCTTCAAGACTGATTTAATCATGGACAACTTGAAAAATGATTACTTCACATGTGAACAAGCTTGTTTTGATGGGTCCAGAGAGAACTAAAGATGCACTCTACGTCTTTAAGCCTTGCAGACTGCAAATACATCACTATTTTCGTTTCTTTTTTTCCTGTTACAAAAGAAGGTTTTTGCCATGGCATCCTTGTTTAATGTTATTTCTGTTCATGTCTATAAGCTCTACAGTAGAGGCAGAGATAAATATTGCTGCGTTATATGCTCTAGAAAGACTGGCCATTCCTAACAACGAGAGTCAGCAAGTTTCAGTCAAAATAGGCTGATTTGTCCATTCTTGGAGAAGGTTCCAGTAAGTCGGCCAATAAAGTCTTCCCTGTCGAAGTCCAGTCTTACATAGGAAGATTGTGGTGGCAATTTATTGCAAGTTTGACCTGCTTTCCACCATCAAATTATCATGCGATCTGTTCTACACACCTTTTGTTTTTAATTTCGTCAGTATTAAAAGTTGTTACTGCAATTCATTCCACATGTCATGTATACCACTTACCATCCCTCCCGAGTTTTAATAACTAAAATTGATCCGGTAAGAAGCAATATTATGCTAATCGGATTTTATTTTTTCAAGGATATACCATGATGCTTTGTCGACATAACTTGTATTTGTTAATATCAAAATAATATGTTTTTTGCCTATGTAGATTTGTGGTTATTTCTTTTCTTGAAATGCTCAGGTGCTGATATCAGAGACCAAAAACAAGTCCGTAGTATTGACTGGCCACTCTGTGGGTGGTTGCGTGGCCTCCCTTTTGGGTCTCTATTTCCTATGTGCATCATCTGCTCGAGCAAATGCTCCAACGCCTGCTTCACTCCTCTGCATCACATTTGGGAGCCCAATGATAGGGAATGAAACACTCTCTCGAGCAATTCTTAGAGAACGATGGGGTGGAAGGTTCTGTCATGTCGTCGCACAGCATGACATCATGCCAAGGCTGCTCTTTTGCCCTCTCAACTCCATGCCTAACCAATTTACTACCTTAATTCACAATCTCATGCAATCATGGCGAGTTTCAATGTGTAATCCTCAGTCCTCAAGATCCACATTAGGCTTGTCTGACGACCAGAAAGCAGAGCTGCATCAATATATATCTATGCATGTCAGTGAAGCAGCAGCAGCAGAGCAGAAGCATCACATGGGTCCTTATCGACCATTTGGAAACTATGCTTTGTGCACCACAGAAGGAGCAGTGTGCATCAGTGATCCACTGACTGTTTTGAAGATGCTCCAACTAACGTTCATGACAGGTGATGCGAGTAGCAGCATTGAGGAGCAGCACATTTCCTATGGGGATCTTGTGTCAAAGTTATCAGAAAACCTACAATTCAAGAAGAGACTCCACTCTGAAGAATATGAAACCAAGTCTAACTATAGCGTGGGGGTCTCACTGGCACTGGAGGCATCAGGCATTGGAGTCCAGGTAGATTGCTATTTTTTATACTATTAGTCTTTTCTTCTCTTTAAAAATTGTTTGTTGGTCTTCAATTGTCTTCCTTTCACAGCATTAGGGGGGAAAAAATCAAGGTATGCTTTTAAAATATACATTTCTATGTTGAAAAATAAGCAGTCTACTTAACTGAGATGAATGTCTAATTTTGTTCTGACATTGCTGCGTTTGAGATTCTGAAACCTTAAACCAATGACTTACCAGTAGTTCAATATAACAGGACATGGGGGCTATGGAGGCACGAGAATGGCTTGAATTGAGCATGTGTCGGCGCCCAAATCTAAACAGTGCCAGTCTAGCTATAAAGCTAGCCAAGGTGACACCATGCCGTGCCCAGATTGAGTGGTACAAGGACTTGTGTGATGGTGACATGGGCTACTATGATTGTTTCAAGCTCCGGAAGGCGCCCAAGCGTGATGGAAAGGTTAATATAAACCGCATCAAGCTTGGGCATTTCTGGGACGGGCTGCTCTCTATGCTGCAAGACAACAAGCTACCACACAACTTCTTGAAGCGCGACAAGTGGGTCAATGCTGCTCAATTCTACAAGCTCCTAGTTGAGCCCCTGGACATTGCCGAATACTACCGGTGCCAGCACTACAAGACCAGGGGCCACTACCTGAACCATGGCAGGGAGAGGAGGTATGAGGTGTTTGACAAATGGTGGAATGAGGACAAGGAGTCCTCTGAGAAGGCTGCCAACCGGAAGAGGAGCAAGTTTGCTGGGCTGACGCAGGACTCATGTTTCTGGGCCAAGGTGGAAGAAGCAAGAGAATGGATCGAGAATGCTCAGGGTGAGAAAAACCCCACCAAGTTGGTGAAGCTTTGGGAGAACATCAATGGCTTTGAGAGCTACGCAAATGGATTGATTGAGAGAAAGGAGGTGTCAATCGACGTGTTGGCTCCAAGATCGAGCTTTAGCTTTTGGGTGAATGCCGTGAAGGAGATGAAGCTGAAGCAGGCATGCAGTGTACCTTCTTCGTCTGTTCTAGTTGGAGTAACTGGAGGCATGTAACCTGAAACCACGAAGAGGTAGGTAAGGTATGTAATTATATTTTGAAATTAACAGTAGTAGCAGTACAGTTTATAGTTAGAAAAACTTAGCATTAGTGTTCTTAATCAGTAGCGATAAATCATCATTATATAAAATGGAGGTTTTATATCAGTATTCTGATCTGATTACAATGTACAGTTGAATAATTGTTTGTGTAATGACTTGATAAAGTCATGGTATGCTAATCATGGATGTCAATTTCTTATAACTCTCATTTTCATTATGGAAGTTTCTGAAAAAGATATAACTGAAACCATTGAAATCAGACAAAGGCAACAAGGACTTCAAATGTTGAACGTGCCGCAATGATTGAACATGCTGCTTTCACCAAGTTGAAGATTCAGAGCTTTTATAAACTTGGTGGTGCATTAGCTGTTGTTGCTGTAATAATAATATTGAAATAAAGATATTTTTAATAAAAAAGTTATATTATAATTTATTTTTTTTTTGAAAAAGTATTCTTTCTACGAAGTCCTTAGCTCGATGATGATTTGCCAACATCAGCTGCATGTTCTTAGCTCAACTCTCCTATAGGGTTTCGTAAAGAGGAATTGCTCACATTCTAAATGGTTTGTGAATCCTCTCAAAGGAAGATCATAAGAAATCAACTCGATGCCAAATTAGAAAACAAACTCTTGTTGATATTAAACAGACACCTGCACCACTCTATGGAAATCCATTCTGAATAATTTAAACCACTCAATTAAAGAAAGAAAAAGTGTTACATAACTCTGTTCGATTTGCACATTGGAATTTAAATCAAACAATGAAGATTGTATTTAGGTGTCAAGAGATTGAGCCAAATAAACTGCCTTTACACATAAATAATGCTAAATTTTACTGATCTCTATACACGACTGCACTTCACTGCGTCTACTTTGATTTTTCGAGCACTGAAGTCATCAAAATCAACATGGAACTCACCTCAGCATCATTTGATGGGTGGCTCAGGATCGTCGTCCACATCATATGCTGGGTTACAAATGCATCTAAAGAATCTTCCAATGCCCTGAAACAAAAGAAAAAAAAAAAGCTAAGCTTTTGTTTGTACCAATAACTGCTTCAGGTGTGTTTATGTCTGATAAGGACAAAATCAAACTCTAATAGCAGTTTGAGATTGGTCAAGTCTATGCATTAACCAACTTTTTGATTTGTTTTGCTGCACAATAATCAAGAAGTTGATGCTAAAACAGGATTCAGAATAGATTCACCTGAGTAAGAAATGGTGTTCGATATGGAAGCCTCCTTGGATAATCCTCAACTGAACTACAATCAGAATCGGTGTCATCATCATCTTGAACTATTTTTTCTTTTGCAATCGGAGCAGGCAAAGCATACTTTTCCTTCTTCAAAGGGCAACCCTGAAGACAACAAAAAGGAAACCATTCACAAGTGGAGTTAAGCTAAAGGAATATTATAAGTGTGGCAAACTGGTACTTTGAGATTCAAAGAGATTAATTTCTTCATGTTGAACATCAAAGTTCAAACAGGTTTATTTCTAGTGTTATCCTTTTGGAAGAGCAAATAGTTATTAAATTAACCTGTTCATTTTTTAACAATCCTGATTAGAGACTTATGTGCATAATCCTGGCACCATATACAGGTAACTAGCAATTACTGAACGGAGTAAAGGTCTAAATCTATTCTATTCACATACAGTAGCCTATATGATTCATGACATCTAAAATTATATGTAACTTTAAAATATAGCCTCCGATCTTCAAACTTATGAATTCAGATAGATTTCTAACAAATTATGATCAGAGAAGTTTTACATGTTGGATTTGTGAAAGAGATTTCAACTAAAATTTTGTTTGGATCCACCACGTCCAGAAGAAGAGAGGACAAAAGGGGGTTTACCTCTACGTATATCTATTGTGCATGGTGCATAATGTAGTTAAGGTTGTCTCATGCACTAGAAAATCCACCTTCCTTGACTATTCATTACTTTGTGCCTCTATGTGATTATTTCTAGGTTATCACTGAATTTAAAATTCTACTCTCTTCAACCTTTATATTATTTTTTGCATAACATAAATAAAATTTATTCTCTTTTGTCTTTTATAATGATTTAAATTTAATTTATGACATAGAGTTTAATTCAATTTCATAACGGTTAGACTCATCTTCAATTAATTAAATTAAACTTTGATAAATTTTCTTTCTCATTTTAGAATTGATAAAATAAATTAGTTTATTGAATATAACTGAAGAATTATAGCTCTTTTTATTCTCAATTCATATATAAAATCTGTATCATTTTGCATGTAAATGGTAATGTATCTAAATCAGAATAGTATCATTTTGACCATTTTGACAACTATAGAGATATAGGTACCTATAGGTATGAATTGAGTTAATTTGTGTGTGCACCAAACCCTTCAGCAAAAGGTGGAATCCGCCACCCCTGAAGTTGGTCACGACGGAGGAGGACATTACCTCGGCTTGGCTGAGATTTGACCCTTGCCAACTTCAATAACTCTGCTCCGTCGTAACCAACTCAACTATGCCCTGGGGGTGTGTATGCACCAAACTCGAATATAGGCATGAGCATGAGTTAATGCAGGGTGAGATGCCTAGTGGGGTGCACATAGTTGACCCATGCTTTTATATGTGTGACAAAGATTTACGAAATAGTTTATTTTAATTAAAATGGTTGTCTTTGTAAAATATATTTTTTTCACGCATTGAGATTTTTGTTGAAACAGTTTATTGCACTGTTGAAATCCAACCTACCAGCTTTTTGAGGTTTACAGATTGAAAGTTTGATTTCAGTGGTTTTTTTTTTTTTGCCTCTTGCAGCATCAGCAATAAAAACCCAACCTTAAGAAAAACCCTAATTTCATTCTCCTTCCAAGTCGAGGCTCTTGTGATTGGATTCAATCTGCCTTCGTCTGCATCTTGAATGCACCTATGAGATATGTATTAGTAGTTAAATCTAGGAACAGGTATGCCACATCCTATACATTATAAGAGACTCTAAAAAGAGTCAGTTTATTGGCACATCAACCAGATTTCTAAGTCTAGGTTATTTTTGCGATGTTTACCGTATTACTTTTTGATGTGCATTAGTTTTTTCTTAAATTTTAAGGATTTTGAGTTTTATAATGAAGAGCGTCTCCTGGTAGTTGTGTTCATACACTAGGGTCAAGAGAAGACAGAGTTTGAACAATAACTGCATCAAAGCTAAGCATGG
The DNA here is from genome assembly GCA_037834155.1 of Curcuma caesia. Classification (NCBI taxonomy): domain Eukaryota; kingdom Viridiplantae; phylum Streptophyta; class Magnoliopsida; order Zingiberales; family Zingiberaceae; genus Curcuma; species Curcuma caesia. Next base: position 10,159 of record JBBMKF010300898.1, read on the forward strand.
GATAAGCAACAAAATGTAGCATAACTCAATGTTACATGCAAAGATCAATTGTATTTCAATAAGGGCAGTTGCCAGGCATGCTAGAATTTATAATTTTAAATCACAAATGAATAGAAAAGCTGGAGTTATTATTCACCTGGAAAATCTTTCCAAGAATTTTTAAAGCTACCATACGGTACTTTAGTTCCTCCTTCTTGACATTGTTTTCTTGCAAAACCTACAATTGTTTCAGTTAACGTAAGATAAAGTAAGATATTATGATGGACAATACAGAATTCAAGGAGAAGTTTTGTTACTCAATAATGGTAGTGTAAAATCAAATGAATAAATTTTGACATTATGGTAAACAGACAATCAAGAATGCTTTTTATGCTACAATGCCTGCTGCAAAACTATAGTGGTTTTAAATGTAGCTTGGAGCTTAGTACACATTCCTGTATTAACTATCCATAATCTGTATCATACCATTTGGCAGACATGTAGAAGTGTCATTTCAATATCGACAATATTCAGTTTCCACAATGAATCAACCATCAAGTCCTTGTTCATCCTCATATGATATTCGACATCCTTTTCTGTAATTGTGGCATCTTTGTTGAGTTGCCTGCATATATCTTCTTGAATCTGCAGTAGCTGGAAAGCACCTATTCAGAGTTTAATGTTTAATGGTCGAGTTAGTTGTGTGAATAAGTATCTTAAAAATCAACAAAAAAATGAAAGAACAATTCGAGACCTTTAGCTGCTGATATTTGTGATTTCCAGAAATGTCCCTTGTTTCTCACCCATTCAGCAAAGAATGGCACACCAAGATACATGACCTTCTTGCCTAGCTCCTTGGCAGCCTGTCTTGCATATACATAACCAATTGTCTGTAGAATCTCCACTCCGAAGGCTGCCGTTGAACATTGATCAGTGAAAAAAGGTGGAAGATTTAAAGACACAGCATCTTAAGACATCTAATTTAATGAATTCAAGCCTATATGCAGAGGAAAGGGAATTGTGGCTCTTGCAAGATAGATAGTAACCACCCTCCCATAATCTGAGAAGTTTAGTATCACTCTTGCATACAAAGCATGTGCTTAGAATTAAATTAGAAATGTAGAGAAAATACATATTTAGAAAATGTACTTCGGTAGAGGATCTGATTATGCAAGGTATATTGTAAATGAAACATCTGAATTGAGTATGAGATGCAATTTGCCAAATTTATCAAATCAAATTATGGAATTGACAAACATAAGTCAGTCAGAGAAACCAACCTGTGTTGGTAAGCCTCTTTGCTTCAGACTCTGCACGATGAAAGAATCCTTCTTTATCACCACAAACATATTGATTGAGAAAATCTTTCAAGAACCTGGCAAGTTTCTCTTCTCTTTCTGTCTGCACAGCCTACATGATAATAAAGAGGGCAACACAGTTGTGAATATGACAAAGACATGTAAAACAGTCAGTCATGGGCAAGCACAAAGTGCCTTAGTATCATTAAAAACAGTTCTTTACAAATACATGAAAATAAGTTAGAAAAAAAATTAATGGGCAGTTTTTGCATAAACCATCCTTATAAAGGGGATCCAATCTCAAACATTTTATCAACAAAAAGCCAACAGAAAATGTAAATAGTGCCTCAGCATAACGAGTTCGTACTGAGGTCTCCCTCTGTCTTTCTGAGTAAAACAACTCAGTTTCTACAATTGAGACAATCCTTTTCCAACTTCCGGCATAACTAACTAGAAAGAGATCAAATTCTATCAAAATTGAAATTGGGATAATCTTAGAATCAGAAAATAGTTGTCATGGCTAGAAAAAGAACAATCTTTTGCACACACCTTCAATCTATCTTGAAGTTTCTCTGGACTTTCATTTTCGCTCATCAATTCAAATGATGCCATTGAGGCCACAGCAAGGTACCCTATGTAATTTTCAAAAAGTTCACTTCCAAAAAGAAGGGTAAATATGGCTGTGGCATCTAACATATTTTCCCTGAAAAATTGAAGGGAAAAAATATCAATAAAATAAACCTAGAAAACCAAATAACTTACAGTTTAAACCATCATTTCCTCAAGTCTGACTTTACCATAAATAATGATTTGGATGTTTGAACTAACAGAAGTAATATTAAGAACACAGAAAACCAATTAGTCAACAACCACAAGCAGGTACCCAAACTATTTGGGACATGGATAGACTGTTAATCTCTAGGTAATTGAATCTCATTCTTTCTGGTACAATTGGAAGAGCATAGAGCAGCAGAAAATGTGGAAATTACAGGCACCAGCCATAAATCTGGCAATACAAGTAACGGAGTAGATTCTTAGTCTAATTTTTGGTCTAGTGGCACATTAATGACACGAATGAAAACAATCAACTATTGAGGCATAAATTTTTAAGCTGATTAATTACACAATCTTGAACTTATTATCCACTCTCAACATTTATTTGATTGTTGCATGAGAACAGTTCGTGAGATATTCTAATGCGTATAATATGAGGAGTGTTGACCAATCTTCTAGGCATGGATTTTGATGAAAATTTTAGAAACATAATTCTTTCTATGTTTTCTGCTTGAGCAAAATATCTTAACTTTCTCCAGCCTTAACTTGCTATGTTTCAGGTTTTAGAAGGACAGAAGTACATCAAATTGGCTTCACACCATGAACTGGTTAATTCAAAAGCGTGATTGCAAATTTGCAGCAATTGCATTCTCATGGTCTCTTCCTTGTTGAAAGAAACGTATATCAACTACTATATGGGTGGGAACTGTGAGCTAAATTTAGGACACGAAGAAGACCATGGATCTATGAAGAATGGAATTGCTCACCTCGACACACTTTCTTTACCAAAACCATCATAAGCTTTTCTCTGCACTGGATCACCCAACACCTGATATGCTTCCCCAAGTGTCTGTCCAAACATACAGAAACAACAACTCGACAAGCTTCAAACAATACCACTATTAAAGTTGAAAAGTCATTCAAACCTATTGCTCTTTGATGCCATCATATCAAAATGAGCTGAACTTGCCTGAAATTTTTCTGCAGCTTTCGGATCATTTGGATTCTTGTCCGGATGAACTTGTCTTGCCTGAACCGTTCAACAAATCATTGAAAAATAATAAATTAAACCCAGAAAGCCCATAGATTTCACTCCACGAAGGGTGATACATAATACAAAGGGAAAAGGACTGTTAAAAGAACCACCTTTAGATAGTAAGCTTTGCGAATCTCCTCCTCCGAAGCCGACGGAATGACGCCAAGAACGTCATAGTACTCGGTCTCCTTGGCCATCCCTGCCTGGTCAAAATCCCGTCTTTTGCTTCCGGCACTGTCGCTCTCTCAGCAAAACGACTATGATCTGGAAATGGGGGAGAACAGCAGTGGGGGAGAAGAAGCGGCACATGGCCGCCTTTCCAGTTCCGCAGGCATGAAGGGATTAAAGAAAGGGGTGATGACGAATGAGAGGGCATTAATCTTGCCTTTGTTGGTGGAGCTCTGCCTACAGAAGGAATTGTTAAATGACCTTCTTTTAGGTGGAAGGTGAGAGCGAGCGAGTGTTGTGGCGCTCACGCAAAGGAGGTGGTTGAAGAAATGGGAGGGAGGGAGGTGGGTGAGGGATTCAGAGTCATGGAGGGGATGATTGCAGTTGCGTGGGCGGCGCTTCGGTTCAGGGTAAAATATTCATATTCCATTTTAAATATAAATGATTTGGTTTAATTCATAAAATATTATAAAAAAATTCAATTTGAAAATCCTAACTCTTAAACACAGTGAAATTTGTCACCCTAACGATCCTATAAGATCAATCTTATAATCGTCTATGAGAAGCTAAATCAAGAAGCTATAATTAGTCATTATGAGCCACTCCAACGACCCCGCATGATCGATCACATGATCATCTATAAGGAGGTAAATCAGAAAGCTACAGTTGATCACTACAGAGAGGACATTATCTCGGCTTTGGCGAGATTCAATCCTTATCTACTTCAGTAAATCTGTCATGTATTAACCAACTCAATCAGGTCTCAAGGGTAAATTTTTTTAATATTTTTATTTTTATTTTAATATTTCATTGTTGTCGTATTAATCTACTTTATTAAATAATTTAACTTTAAAAAACCCCTTAAATTTTAAATTCAAATTAATTTGGATTAATTTAAGTCAATTCGAACCCAAATCGAACTCAACTCAACCCGAACTCTCCCAACTCAAATTGAAAATCCCCGATGCTAGTCTAATATTTTTCATATCGACTTAAATAAGATTGACGGATTGAGTTCATTTTTGACACTCTTGATTCGTTTGGAAGTGAAATTCGAACTTCAAATGGTTTAAACTTTAATTTTAATTTAAATTATTTGAATTTTAATTTAAATATATTTAAATTAAAATTATAGAGTTCATTTCTTTTTTAATCAAATATCTTTTTTATCTTCTATATTTAAAACAACGGTTTACTATAAGCTCGTACATAGATTTGGAAAAAATTTAAATTACGCATCAAACTTTAAAAATTATGGAAAAATTTTAAATTACGCATCAAACTTTAAAAATTATGAAAGGCGTACTGATTTACGGTGACCTTCCCATTTTATCCCTTCTACAAATATTAACTTTTCACAAGTCTATTTCCAAAGCATGTCATATTCAAAAAGATTAAATATAAAAATTATTTATATGGTTTGGATGTATACAACCACAATATCTCTCTCCATTCCTATCTTTTCACTCGTGGAAAGTAAATCTTTTTCCCCATTAAATATAAAAATTATTTCTGTGATTTGGATGCATGCAATCTCAATATCTTTTTCTCTCTCTCTCTTCCTCTCTCACCTATTGATTTATACAACTCAAATTTATTATTTTTTTAATTTAACTATTAAAATTCAGAATCAAGATTTGACATTAAATCTACCTTATCCAAATTCTTCTACTCCTTCATGTGGTTACAAATTCATAGAAATTCAAATAGTTTAGATTCATATGTGGATTTCGGTGAAAATCCACTGATCGACCTAGAGAACTTCAATTGCACTTATTTCAAGTTCTGTGTGTTTCTGAAGTGCCAAGGAGATCAAATGCGCCCTCTTTTACTATTTTCGAGCTTCCCTAGCAGTGCTAAGGAGAAATAAGTCTTCAACTAGAACGCTTGAGTTGAAAATTAACATAATACCAAGGGAACTCGAAATAAATAATGGAGGGTACCTTTGGACTCCTTGTGACCTCAGAAACCCACAGGACCTGAAATGAGTGTAATTTGAGCTCTTTAGGTCGATCAGTGTGTTTGATCGAAAACCACTAATGGACCTACGCTATTTGAATTTCTACAAACTTGCACCCATCCGATAAGATTGAGTGAGAGGAAGATAGATATGGTATCAAACCTTGATTCTGATCAAGGGCCTAGTGTAGATAAACCAAACCCAACTTGAGCCTGATAGGTTCGATCAAGGACGGTGTGGGAAGACCAGGCCCAACTTGGGCCTGATCTCCCCACGCC
>JBBMKF010301767.1:1030-15644 GCA_037834155.1 Curcuma caesia
CTAGGCAGACCTAACCTAGAGGGTTAGATGGTAAAACCTGGTCTAGAAGACTAGGCAAGACAGTCCGTGTTAGGTGGATTAGGCAAGAAGACTTGGTATATCAAGTTCACCAGGTGGAAGTCTAGGCAAGTTAGGTGGACCAAATATCTAGCAGTGGAAGTCTATGTAGGTCAGGTGGACCAGATGTCTAGCAGTGAAAATCTTGAGGGTCGAGCATCGAGGCTAAGTAGAAGTCCAACAAGTTTGGAGAATTTGGTTAGAAACAAATAAATTCTCCCAAGTGGAGTGGGTGAGGGTGCGTTCCCAGTAAGGGGAACAGTAGACATCGGTCAGACCCAATATTTCACTAGAAATCCAAAGTCAAGACTAAAATAGTTGTTAAACTGTTTCACTTTCCTATTATATTTTGCTTTTGTGCTAACTTGTAATGCAGAAAAGGAGGGGTTGAGACTTTGCATTTTGGCACCCTTAACTGGATCCAGGTGACCGAACTCCAGGCGCCCTGAGTGGTTCTAAGTGACTGGATATCAGCGGAATGAGACCAGCGAAGCAGTGAGGTGGCTGCTATTTCCTGCATGTATTGCGTGTGTTTTAAATAATTTTCTATTAATTATTTATTTTATTTTCACTGTGCATGTTTGTGAAACATGTAAACATGCGCATTACACCGGAATGATCCTAACAGTGGTATCAAAGCCTAATAGCGCAAGACTACGTGTAAAATAGTTTTACGTGTAGTAGTTCTTATATTTGAGAGGTGTTGTAAGATAATCATCTTATGGTTACAATATTTATTGGATAAATAAAAATTTACTATTTGAGTGCACATTCTCTATGTGTTTGATTGGATCTTAAACTTATTTACTGAATGTCCGCAATATGATTCATAGTATGAGAGAATTTGTGATTGGATCACAACTAGTGAACATCTCTACATGTGCAATTATAAATGTATTGATATTATACCAAGTCATAGAATTGTTGAGTACGGATGACATCGATTCTGTCGAGACTAACACATTTTAACCTCCTTGGTTAGCCAGGCAGCTGATCTCACTACTGGAGACATTGAATGTTGAGAGTTAAACGTGGGTTCTAGTTAAAGCTAACTAGTTCATTGGAGTGACCTGCCATGAGTCTTCTTATGGTTCTATTCATATGTCAATAAAGATCTCATTGCAACTTAAGTGTGAATTTCCTTGGACTTGTGGTATTCAAGTCACCTTGGTCAAAGAGACTTATACTTTGATATCTTAAGTAAACATCTCCAATGAGGTGTAGACCCTAGATGATTGGTATAAGTCGAAGTGCCCGAAGGTGTTTAAATAGACCATAAAGAATTCATCGCTCTTTGTAAAAAGAGACGTATATCGTACGATCGCTTGTTAGGATTGTTACATCTTTTTAAAAAAAAATCTTTGGCAAAAGTATTATATGTCAAGAGTACGATACTCATGGACACATGTACATGTAACTTGAATCCACAAGACAATAAAATAGCTTGGGCTAAGTGTGACGTAGTCATCCTAGTGGTGACTGACACACATAGACTATGTCTTAAACCAAGCAGGTATAAAATGGTGAAAGGAGTAAGACACGTCTCATTGTAGCTGTTGAAGGGTTTAGAAGTATTCTAAAATCAATCGTTGATTTTTTTTGATCAATTGGGTATCATGATATGCTACTAAGTGTCACTCATGATTATTTCACAATTAATGGTTAATTACGGATGACCAACATAACCGAGAACCTATTGGGTCACACAAACTACAAGTTCTCTGAAGAACTTAAAATGAGTTTAAGAATTGGATTCTCAGTTCGAGAGAATAAAGTCTGGTTGGACCAGACAAAGGCAAAATGATGGACTTCATCTTATAAAGATGAAATAAATAAAACTAATTTCATTCAAATCAAAGATGGTTTGGTTATTGAACCAAACGATTTGATGTTGAATCAAATTGAGCCAACTTGATTTGGTTCATAATGAAAATTATTTTGGCGAAATAAAATAGATGAGAAGATTCATCTTGTGAAGACAAATTAAACAAAACTTGTTTGGGTCAAATCGGAGGTTGTTTGGTTAGTAAACCAAGATTAAACCCAGTTTGCTATAGTAAACCCTAAATTTAGGTTCGCTATAGTAACGGTTGAAGCTGGTTTTTCTTTCCCCAGTTTAGCTTGATTCCTTCTTGCTCACCTTGCAACCGCATCCACACAACCGTGCTTCGCGCGATTGCTGACTTTGTCAGAATAGAGGATCGCACTTGCGTCCATCGGCGAGAAAATCATGGCAGTCAAGGCTTTAAAAGGAGAAGGGGCATTGAGGGATTCATGATGAGGCAAAAACCCTGATTTGCTCTTCCCTCCCTTCTCTGTTCGCCGCCCCTGTTTATCTTCTCCCATTGAGCACCGTCGTCCAAGCCCTATCTACATGAGGGTGTCACCAGATTAGAGAAGCGCCATCACCGGCAGCAAGCCGAGGAAGAGGCAACCCTAGCCGAGAGTTCTTCTTCCCATCGCTCGACACTGCCCCTTCTTCTCTGATCGCGCAGTGGTGCGCAACTCTTCTGAGCCCGACGACCGTTCTTGAGTGTCGTCGATCGTCGATCAGCCTCCTCTGAGTGAAAGCTTGTTGACAATAGGAAGAGAAGAAGGGCCCGACTCGTCCCTGTTTGTAGCTGACTGAAAGAGAAGAAGGGATCGACTTGTCCATTCTTGTGGCTAACCGGAAGAGAAGAAGGGATCAGCCTGTCCATGCTTGTGGTTAACCGGAAGAGAAGTAGGGCTCGGCTCATCCCTGCTCATGGCCTAATGGAATGAAGAAAACCCTAGTGGCCGCTTCACCTTCTTCTTCCTTGTGAAGCTGCAAGAGATGACTCCTCACTCCTCATCATGATTCGATTTTCCCATTTTACACTCAATCTTGCGTCATGAAGGAGAAAACAGATCATGATTTAGATTCTTTGACTCACGGCGATTGTGTGTAAAGAGATCCCGTGTCACTCCTCTTTTGCTTCCTCCCTGAAGTGCATCTTCAACCATCCTTCTATATCCTCCCAGAGAAGAAGCGACGTCAATGAAGCATAATCAGACGGCTTGCATCCTTTTGTGGATCATGGTTAACGTTTCCATCACCACAAGTTGTTGCCTAATGCTAGGGTTTTACCGTCGGGTTGTTGCCAAGTTTTATTGTCTCAGGAAGCTTGCAAAGCTTCTGGAGAACGTTCCACCAACGTCGGAAAGGTTCTGACTATTTGTCTTAAATCGGCAGTCAATGGTTGACCACTGATAATTACACCGGGAATACGATTTTCAGTGACAATAAGAAAACCCCAAAAAATGATCGCGACAAACATTGTTGTGTATTTTTGGAGTTAGGTTCTCTCGATTCAATTGTTGCCCATCATCGGCTAGTATCGAAGATGGTGATGTGACTCATAACTTAGGAAGTCATCCAGACGAGAGCTTGGCGTGGATTAATAGTAGAGGTGGGACTTCGACAAGGACCGCTCGATTGATGCGAACACCGCTCGATTGATGCGAACACCGCTCAACATCATCTACAAGGTACACACAGAATTATTTATTATTCTAAAAATTTTAATTTCCAATCATGTCTTATACACTGTTATATCCTGTATTTGCATGCGTGTGTTGTAATAATTAATTTTAATTATTTGCTTATTTCTGTTACGCACGTTTCTAAAACGTGAGAACACGCGCATTGCACCAAGACAATCCCAACAGTAGTTAGTCGTAAATTTAATTAAGAAAATTTTATGATTTAATGTAAAATTTTTAATTATAAAAATTTTCTAATTGGTCAGGAGCTTTCGTATTAGAAAATTTATTTTTTAATTAATTAGATTTTCTTAATTAATAATTTTATTTCCTAAAAGAAAATATTACAATTTAAATTAGAATTTATAATTATAGAATTTAAAATTTAAAATTAGGAATTTTTTTCTAATTAATTAGATTTTCATAAACTTAACTTGAACTCTTTGCCATTATCAAAATTATAGTTTGATTATCTAATGCTACCTGCACCACATCCCAACAGCACCAACACCCACCTCTTTGGTGGTGCTTGTTGTCATTGACCAAGAGGTCTTCCAAGCTCACCATCAGCCATTGATCTTCCCTAAGACCAGTATCTTCCAAGGGTCGGTCATCTCCAAGCCAAAGGAAGTAACAATTGGCGGTGGAAGTAAGGAACACAAGGAGAAGCAATGGTTGCTTCACCACCGAAAGGTATCACTTCTTTCTTTCATTTTGGCTATTATTTTGGGGCAATTGTTGTTGCTAAAACAACCATGCCTTTAGGTTTGCTGCCTCTTCTTGACAGTTAATCATACAACCTTCGAACAGTGGTGTGATCATCTCCGTTCAATTGATTTGTATCCCCGGGTGGCTACCAACCGTCAGATACAGAATCAGACCATAGGTCCTCTCTTGGATCGTTTGTCTCCCTCCTTTGATTATTATCTAAGTGAAGACACATCACGTGACTTAGGGAAGTCATCTTGAGAAGATTTCAACATGGATACAAATAGAGGTAACCTTGCTCAAAGTTGCTAGTTGATGATGTTTCCACTTCGCGTCATCTAAAAGGTATAAATTTGTTTATGTCTTATCTATGATTATATTTGCATATGTGTATATCATTGTGTGGTTGCTTTCCATAGATAGTAATAAAACATTTATTACACTTTCACTTCATGTTTAGTGAAATATAAATTTTAAAATATGCATATCGGAAACCCAACAAATAGAAAGTTTTGCAATCTATTTAAGAAATTGATTAATAGGCATCAGTTAGTCAACTAATAGCGATAGTGACATTGAATGGGATAGCGATTATCCTGTAGGTAGTATTATATTTATTGATCAACTACGAACGTCAAAAAATAATTTTTTAAAACTTATTAATTCAGAAGAATATCAAGAGATAAGGAAATAAACGGCATTGCCGAAAATATTATTAAACCAAAACTTCTTCTCCTAAATATCAACTCATAACATGTTTATATAGACTCAAACTCTAAGAAAGATTCCTAATAAAAAGAAAAATTTCTTAACAAATTCGAAAAGAAAGATTCCTAATAAAAAAGAAAAATTTCTTAACAAACTAGAAAAGAAAAATTTATTAACCGACTCAATTCCTAAAAATCCTAAATGGATTTTAAAAAAATAGAACTTTTCAAAACTACTTTAAATACCAAAAACTCAAAAAATAAAAATTATCAAAATTAATAATAAAAATCTTTGGATTCTCCTACATCACCGAGCTTATCTCAGACCCCAACTTGCCTTCTTTTTTCTTACCATCAATTCATCTAACATCCTCCTTCTTCCTAAGCTGTCTTTGTTTTCTCCCACCGCCGACTCATCCGACATCCTCCTTCTCAACATCGTTGGCCGTTGTCGGCTCTCGGACTAAAGAAGAATAACACATGGCTCCACCTTTGGGTACATATACCATGTGGCATACCAACAATTTGCTCTGACCTTGTAATGAACATGATGAAAAATAACTAATACTAGATATATGGTCCTCTAGTAATTCTTAATTAAATCAATGAACACCAATTGATTTATGATTTGTTTGATTTTTTTGGACTAGCTAGGCCAATTTTATTTGGTCATCAGACCTTATCTTTCTGCAACTTTAATAACTCATCTTTCTTTAACAAAATAAGATGTACTGCTCCTTTCTGTAGATATTCACGATACAAAAAAAAAGAAAAAAAATAAAGCTTCATTACTCTCTGAGTCAATCAAGAGTGACAATATGTAATGAAGATCATACAAATTACTTGTGATAAGTATATGGTAAAGATCTAGTCTTTATAACAGCTCAGGTTTAGGCTAGTATTAGATGAGCTAATTAACAAGATAGGTAATCAATAAATATGAAAGTGCACACTGTAGTCCCATACACTTATTTGTATTTCTTTCAAAAATGAAATTTGGTTGCATTAATGTATCAGTGTGATTCGCATCTTCTTTCCATGCGCCGAACAGAGAAATCAAATAAAAATAATCAAATAGTTAAAAGAATAATTAACATTAATCTAATAGAGAATCTAAAGAAATATTTAAAAAAGAAAGAAAATTAATAATAAATAATAAATTTCTTCACAAAATCAATTTCTACTTAAAGGAAAATTTTCTACCAATTTATCCAAATTGAATCGAAACACTTCTCCAACTAACACCATCTTTTTTGTTATAGAATATTTTTCTGTTGTACCTCCAATTATTATAATTGAAATGAAAACATTAACCCACGCAAACTCTATATTAGAATCTGATTTGGGCATGGGCAGAAGTTCCTTCCATTTCATGTCATTATCAAGTATGTAGACATCACTGTACACAACTTAGATAAGTAAGAATAGAATTTGAGGAATATGAAAATAAAAGTGTTAAACTAAATAACTGCTAAGAAAAAAGTCACTAGTTGAAAAACATGGAACAGTATAATATAAGTGTTGCAACGCGAATACCATACCCATAAATTCAATCCCACCATTTTTTACGTGATTTTGAATATACATCAAAGTTTATAAAAATAAATAAACATTACATGATCGTATAATCTTTAATACTTGAACTCATTTTTTCTTTTGAGCCTATGTCTGACATTTACACTCTAACTGGGCATTTGGTATTTTTCTATATCACATGTAAAATTCACTAGGTATTTTTCTCGATCACATATAAAATTCAATTAGAAACAGTCACATCGGGCACTTTCATTGATACCCATGTTGAATACTCCTATTAAATACAAATAACAATCTATAATAACTTTTTTTTTAAAACTATTGACTTAAGAATAATAACTAACCTCGTTTCTTCAGACACATTTGAAAATTGATGATCCAGGTTTAGTTATAAAATCACCCCTCTTGATGAGCAATGATAATAAGTTGATCATTAGCAACAATGCAAACCCTGATTGGAAAAAATATATTTAGGTTAGATTGAGGATTGCACCATGATAATCATAAAAATGTAATTGCAAAACAGAATCTTCAATATCAAACTAAACTGTGTTCTAGTGTGCAATGTGCATACCTTCAAAATCAAACATCAAAGATACAAAGATGATCCATATATACATACTATTGAAGTTGTGCGTGATTTACGATTCTTCAAAGTATAATATTCATCAATTATAGAATCTGAATCAATACTTGAAATAAATTCTCTCTCAATATAGATAATTATAGAATATGTCAAAAAATTCTCTCCTATTTTATTACGAAGAACTATTTTAATATGCTTCATAGCTAAAAATGCACGCTCTGTAGTTGCCGTAGAAACATGTAAAGTTAAAATTAGACGGATCAACTTATCAATCAAATTATAATATTATATTTTTTTTGTTTCAAATAAACCTCGGCACAATTCTGAGATAGTAGGCATTTTTTAAAAATTTTCATGATAAACTATATCGAACTTATAATGTTGTAGTTGACACTTCAAATTATATATTTCCTGTTCAGTGAAGTCCATAGGATAATATTTCTCAACAAGAGTACAAATCTTATCAATGTCGAATCATTTAAAATTATCTTTTAGATCCAAAGTAGAACTAAGTATAAGAAATTCGATTGTCACATCATTGAATTGAGAGTTTAACTCTTTTAATCAAAAATCTATTGCAGCATTAAATATATCATAATGAAAGTGATGCTCAATTGTATTGGTATCCTTTTGCTTGCATGAATGATGAAGATGCTTATAAAGAGCACTCATCTTCGGAATATCAACATCCAATATTGTGCAAAATGATTTGACATATGAAAGAAGAATATCAAAACCATCATTTGTCAATGTTAAGAGAAGTGCTTTAGTTGTAGAGACTAAATCTATTGCATTTATGATATTAAGAGACTTTTGTTGTAAGACACGACAAAGTAAATCTGTGATCCCTATAATTTTATGCATCAAATGTAAAATAAAAATGAAATCAAAAGACTTCGTCACTATTAAGGAATCATTAGGTTCCCAACATATTGAAGTAGAGGAACTATCAGTGATAATACTTTCAAGTACATTAATAGTTGCATCATACATATCTATTAAATCACAGATAGAACCAAAATGAGAGCTCCAACGAGTAGTTCCTGCTCGATGTAAAGTACCAATCTGATTAGCTCCTCGCCCAATCTCGCGCTCATCGACAACAACAGAACGTGCAATTTTATTATTAACTTGAGCAGATTGTAACTTAATATTGCATTTAGAAGAAGGTGTAGCAAGATTAACAATAGTTGTCATATTCGAAAAGAAAAGTCATATAGAGATCTCTTTTTCAGCAGTTGCAACTAACGCTAACTGGAGTCGGTGGGCAAAGCAATGCACATAATATGCACAGCGACAGTCTTTAAGAAATAAAGTTTGCAATCCATTAAAAGCACCACACATGTTGTTAGCACCACCATACCCTTGACCTCACATATTATGAATTTCTTGATTATATCTAGTGAGGATATCACATATTTCTTTCTTAAGTGTTGCAGTTGTGGTAGCATGAACATGCATAATTTGAAAAAAAATACTTTCGCAAGAAACCATATACATCAACAAATCTCAAAGTTATAGTCATCTATTCTTTGTTAGATACATCCTTCGCTTCATCCACCAAAATACAAAATCTAGAATCTCCAATTTCATCATGGATTTTATTTCTGACTCTGTTACCTATAATATATAAGATTTCTTTTGAACTTTTGGTGAGGTATACTTTGCATTTCCCGGAGCTTTCTCTAAAATAACATTGCCAATATTAGCGTTCCATTTTCCCAAAAGTTTTAGCATCACAATGAAATTTCCATAATTTTGAGAATCTGAAGATTCATCATGACCTCTCAATCCACATGATTGCAAACTAAGCCAACAAACACTCTCAATTGTTGCTGTAAGTCTTAATCGATTCTTTTGAATCTGTTCAGAAAATTCTTGATTCATAACTTTATCTATATGTTGAGTTACATTCATCACATCAATAATAGATTTTGCAGATTTATTATGCACCGAGTTAGAACTTCTCATGTGAGACAAAAAAGCACACTTGGCTCCATCATTAACACGTTTCCAACTTTTAAACCCTTCAAATGTAAATGCAGATTGTTGTGCTTCACTTGATTCAAACAGATAACACGGAAAACAAAATACTGCATCCTTTAAAGGAGAGTACTCTAACCATGGAAATTTTTTAAACCATGTATATTGAAATCGACGATGTTGCTTTCCAAATTCAGATCGTGGGTACTCCTGTAATTTAGGTTGACATGGCCCCATTTTGATATAAGCTCGTCTAATTTCATCACGATAATTAACAAGATGTCGCCACATTGAAATACGCAATCCAGGATCCCGTTCAAGTGAAATTTCATCAAACTCAACTCTTTGAGATTTAGAGAGAGGTTCGAACTCCTCATTAGGAATAGATGTATTAGTTTCAGTTCTCTCGGATGATTAAGGATTATCAATTCTTGGAGTTTCAGTTCTCTTGGATGATAAAGGATTATCAATTCTTGGCTTAAAGAATGATAGAATATTGTTTTCCCTTTTTCTCTCTTAATTTGACATTAAAATAATCTGACACAAATAAAAATTTTGACATGTAAAAATAAATTAGGAAGAGATACAATGAAATATATTTTATATTGCACAAAGGGTAATATCAACATATCAACATATCATACATGCAAGTAGAAATAATTTTATAAGACATGCAAATAAAAAATCATGAAATATCATATGGTGAAAGAATGCCAATAAATTTTTGCAAGATATGCAACAATTTTAATTTTGTATAATAATTTATCTATCATAAGAAAATACTTGTATCTCTGCGAGCAAATCTATATCTCAGAATCAATAGTCATGCCGGCTGCAATTGCTTATAATAGTCGTGATTCACAGAAAGAACATCCGTAAGCAATCGTGGAACAGAACAGTGACAGAAGAGTATGAAGAAATCGAGCGACAGAGCAAGTGAGGACGAGGAAGAAGAAATCACGTGAGGATTAGGTCGCGACAGGGCAAGTGAGGAGGAAGAAGAAATTGCGGTAGAGGTGGTCGGGTGGGTGAGGAGGAAGAAGAAATTACGGCGAAATAAAAAAGCGCGAGGTTTAGGTCGGGCGGCTTAAGGATTAGGTATTTTTTTAAACCGGGCTATATATTAAAAAAAACCAATTGTTAACTTATAAAAAATTTTACCCGGGCTATATATAGATTTAGATTATTATTTTTAAAAAAATCAATTAATAATATAAATATATCAAAAAACGCTACCGAGTTACAACCCGGGTAGCGTTGTTCCTGCCTCCGCCCTTGGTAGTTGGGGTCGAGGTGGAGCTCCTCATGGTAGAGCTAAAAGAAGAGCTATAATTCATATATAAAAAATAAAATAAATGCAATCAAACATGGCGTGAAGATGCCAACTCCGGAAAGAGAAAGTTTGATGGTTTGAATGGTTCAGTTGACTGAATGAGGTTCAATGAGCCGGATAAATCCGATAAAAGAAACCTCAGGATCTGAAACTCTACATCAAATTTTCAACGATCTATCTTTCTTTCCTGCTATTATATTCATGCAAGTGTTGCTATCGACACGCCGAGAGGCTCTCCGACAACCTACTATGAAATTCCAACCTTTAGTTGTCGGTAACTTTATTACTTGCATTTACATTAAAGGGATAGTAGATTGTTACTATCTTTATGAATTTTCCTCTTTCTCCAAAAGTTTTTAGAGAAGAGAGTATTAGTGGATTGTCAAATCCAAAACGATCCAAGGAATCATGAGTGAATAGCAATATATCATATATGATTGTTAGTTAAATCAACTTTACCATCTCAGCATTTCTGAAAAACATGTGATTTATTTCTTACATATTAGTTTTATTGTTTCTCAACAATCTTTCTGTCGTTCCTCATGCAACTTTAAACAAAGTATCCATTTATATAAAGTGGTCATTGTTAAGATCCATGCTAATAATGTCTTAAACATCTTTAGCACTGATTGTTTAGCCTTAATGCAACCTCCAACCTACTCCCCCTTAGCCTAAGATGGAGGATATTATTAGAAAGGAAAGTAAAAAAAACATCTTTGGAGAATCAATAGCTTGAAAGCTAATGATGTTTTATCATTTGAAGTCGATCAATTTCGTTTCATACCGATAAGTTGTTCTCATTCCGCGAGGAATTTTAAGTATCTTCATCAAGACCCGAGATATCTTTGAAACAAATGTAAGATTTTATCGATTCACTTTTCTCACTTTGAATCTATTTCTTGAATCAATTTAGCTGCCTAATATGCCTAACATACCAAAAGATTGGCTATGCTTGAACTATGATTGAGCTTGAGCCAGGTGATGGATCTCACAGCTTGAACTATAGTCATATATCGATCGAAAAGAAAGATCAGATCGTCTAAATGAGTAATGTGAGAATCTATAAGATAAGGCGAGAATTCAACTAAGGTTAGGAGGTGCAGCATGACCGATTTGCACGAGCACAACCTAGCTCGGTTCGAACCATACAGGGCACTGTTCGATCTAGTCGTACCTAGCCGAGCAGCAATTTAACTGTATTAACTGGACTGTGAGCTAGATTTATGCTAAAGATTCACTGAAATTGAAAACTTAGATTAATTTGATCAGTTGGAATTTCCTTCAGCAGCTTCCAATCCATTGCATGAAACCAGTGTCGATGCCTCTGTCGTTGCGCGACTGCAGAAGTTTACAGCATTCACAAGAAGGTGGAGCAATGCAAAGCAGCGTCATGGGGAGGCCACTGGATCCCCTCCCTCCGGCAAGGAAGGGGCGATGGCTGCGCGATGAAAGTAGGATACTGGTGGCCCGGCATCAGCACAGGGACGTCGGCGGCCGCCACCGCGGAAACCTGCCAACAAACTCGGTTCGTTAGCCCTCGCCGACAAAAGCCAACTCCCAAGTCAGTACCGGAAGAGCTTACTGTCTTGGAATTCTGAAGCTTCTCGGTGGAGATGGTTTCGCCGCCACTAGGCGGTTGCGCCGACGTCTCTGAGGCGCTGCTTCGAGGACGAAGGAAGGACGCCCTTGGCTTGATCACATGCTCGAATATCGCCATGACGAGGAACATGGAGATCAGGATCGCAGTGGCAGCTAGACCGAACGATATCGCGCTCATCGACGTTCCCAGATCTCTCCAGGAGCCGTCTCTGCTGCTGTAAGCTGGTTCTGATGGGGAGGTGGAGGAGTCTCCGTCCCATGCCTTCGATCTTCCTCCAAAACCATTCATCGCGTCGCTGATTTAAGGTCTAATATTGATATCTTCAAAGAATATCTCCATCGATCCTAATTGACAGACAAGCAACGAGAACTGACGAGAAAGAACAGAGAAAGGCAACGACCTGACTGACAGGAGCTTGTTCCAGGCCTTTGGCTATGTATGTTCTTGTTGTTCTCCTACCAACAAGATACTTCCCTCTCTCAACAAATCAGTACTTTGCTCCTGAGCGACGGCATGGAGCAATCACAGGCATAACCGGAGGGCTTGATTGGCCACTCTAAAAGCAGTTGTCACATTCCAAAAGATTGCTTAGGCATTGCCTCGGTGGGAAGAAAAAAAGGATAAACAAAAGATCAAAGGTAGCGTCCTACATATTCCGCACCATCACTTTTGAAAAGAAAAGCTGCATTGCAAGAAATAAATTGAACACTGATAAAGGGCTGCAAGGAAGGGACAAACCTATTAGTATTCAGTATTCAGTACTCAGTCTATGTACTGCTTTCGAGTTTGGTTTTCATCACATTCAGTAACAGCAAAGATCGAGAGAGTGAAATGTTTTACAGTCGCACAAGATGATCTCGAAGAGAGAAGAACAGATCGCCTAAAAAGACTCGAAGCATAGAGAGGATCTTGAGGCGTGACATTCCCTAAATTTTCTCTCCTTTATCACATGCAATTAGAGATTGCCTCTCTCACATGCAAATGAGCAAGGACCATAATTGTGGGTTGCCTGGTCAGAGAGGTAGGAAGACAAAGAAACAATGCCTTTAAGACTTATAATGCAGTGAGGGTCCAGTGTCCAGAAGACAGTGAAACAGTTGAAGGCTTGATTGCAAGAAATATACACTTTAAGAACATCTTCAGTTGAATTGACCTGTGTGGAAATTTGATCTAATATCTTAAACTAATTTGTACACTATTCGTGCTAAATTAAATTGCACTCTCCTATTTTAGTTGTTCTGCTTAACTTCCTCAACTAGGATGTTAAGAAAAGAGCAAGGCAGGTTCAACAGGTCATATCTTCCTTTTTTTTACTATTTTTTTATTGACAAACTATTTTAAAATATGAATATATTTTTGAATAAAGAATTTAACATATATATTTTTCACTATTATACCATTTTGACACCATAAAATAAATTATTAGCTAATTGTGAAAATAAATTATTACTAATTTATCATTTTCCAGTTCTCACTCACCTCCAATCCACCCCAAAACTTTAGCATTGTGCTTACTTTTAATTAACATTACTGGAAAGAAAGAAAAATATAAATTTTCATGCACGTTCTTAGTTTACCGTATTAAAATAAATTTTATCCAAAACTTGGTATGATATTATGTCCACACTTAACAAGGAAGTTTATGCTAAATACATTTAAATCCTGAGATAATCGATCTGATCTTATTAAAAAAAATTTATTGACCATCAAAGTAAATTGAGAATTATGTGTTTTTTTACTAGATAATGAATTATTGTTGGTGGATGTCGGGGAGGGTGTGTTTTTTTACTAAATAATAAATTGTTATCGGTGGATGCCGGAGAAGATACAAACTAATATTAGATCGTCAAGGTTAGTGTTCAACACTATCTTCGTAAAACGATATTGCTTCGCTACAGGTGCTTACCGATAGCAGTAATTCATTTCCAAGATACAATAACGATAACTCAAAATAGTAACACCTCAAAATTTGAGATTAACGAACTTTTTCGTAGACTTTTTGAACTCCGAATGCACAAGATGAGATGTATGTTTCAATGGATGAGTTGAATCGATAAGTCAATGATTTTTTTAGCATCTGGATGGATCTATTTATAAAAAGTGAAGATGTAGAATACGTGAGTGGCAGTGACTCTTGGGTAGGATTGATCTGGGTTGTTCGATCTGGAGGGTTGTAATCTTTCATATGGTCATTCGATTTGGAGGGTTGTAATCCTTTAGATCGCCCTTTAATCGCATTCGTCATATCTGGAGTCTTGGGTAGGATTGATCTGGGTCATTCGATCTGGAGGGTTGTAACCCTTCAGATCGCCTTTAATCGCATTCGTCAGATCTAGAGGATTGTAACCCTTCAGATCCCTTTTTATCATATCTGAATCCAATGATTCATTTGATCTGACGTTTCAGATCAAGTCTCATCACCAATGATTAAATCGCGACTCTTCGCGATCCAACGTTTCAGATCGCATCATATGTGATCTATCACACCTCTTTAATAAATGGTTGTCATCCGTTCGCCCAAATAGCAGTCCAGTCATCTCTTCCTGCCCACGCGGATGCCACATAGGCATTGTCACGTCACATGTGAACTCAACACATTA
>JBBMKF010301983.1:0-15642 GCA_037834155.1 Curcuma caesia
CCTCCCATGTTGGAGAAGTGCAACAATGGTGGTGGAAGATGATGAGCGTGCTGTTCGTTTCTCTAAAGCACAGGTGAGTGTTCTTTGTGGTGTATAATATAATGGAAACAAAGGATAAAGTGTGTTTAAGATTTCATCTGCCGCTCGAATGGTGCATGATGGGATCGTTCCATCCCTACCATTTTAAGGAATGATGAAGGATTTGACCACACGATGAATAATTAATGGGCAAAGGCATTCTAAATTATATAAATTATTAAAAATGCTATCCTTTTTCTTAACAAAAAATCAAAATAACATTCAATTAAATATTTTATATCTAAAATATTCTTATTGCTATTATAATAAGTAGTAATTATATATTGAATAATTGATGCAATATGAAAAATAATTATTTTATTTTAATTAAAATTATATTATATATAAAATTTTATTATATTAAAATATTCTTTATCAATTTAATCAAAAATATTTAAAATTTATTAAATGATTTTAAATTAATCAAAATTATTTTAAAATAATTTAAAAAACTATTATGTAGTTAGTATAGAGACATAAAAATTATTAAATAGTTTATAGTTAAATTTTAAATTCTAAATCTTAAATTTTAAATATTATTATATTAAAATATTCATTAGAAATTTTATTAAAATTATATAAACTTTATCAAAATTACTTTAAACCAATTACAATCATTTTAAAAAGATTTAAAAAACTAATAAGTAGTTAGAAGCTTTTAAGCAATTACTACACAGTTATAAATAACTTTTAAATTTGAAATATTATTATATATAAATATTTTTTTATCAATTTAATTAAAATTATTTAAATTTTATTATAAATTATTTTAAATTGATCAAAATTATTTTAAAATAATTGTAAAAGCTATTTAAGTAATTACTACATAATTATAAAAACTATTAAATAATTATTATAATATTATAAATATATTATATTAATTATTATACACTATAGTAGTTATTTTTGAAAAATAAAGCCTCCTTTTGATTTTGTTAATAAGAAAAGAAAGAGTACTCAACTAATTTATAAATTTTGTTCCTGTAAAATCTATAAGAAGATCAATTAAAATTTTATAATTATGATAAAAAAAAGATTTTATTTCTATTTTATCAAGATTCGTTTATTTCAATGAGTCTGTCCCATTACGATAAATCTCAGTCAGTCTTATGAACTTAATCTCTGGGGTGGTCGGTCCGATCCCATGGAAATTTCCCATCGACCACCAGGGTAAATCAGGAAGCGCATACGGCGGTCAATCCAAATGTCCAGCATCCTTTGATTGCGTTCTCCATTTGGAAAAAAATTTCTGTAAATACGTCGTAGTTGAGGATCGAATCATAGATCCCTAGATCACAATCTGAATGTTCTACTGATTGCACCATTATCCCGGAGACAAAGAGTCTGTCCCATTATAATTGAGTGTTCGGGGGCTATAAATTTTGCCCCCATGATTAATCAGTGTTGCCTTAAATGTGAAGCTTTGCATCTACCAGTTCAATTCGTGTGAGAATTGACAGTGTGATTTGACAGTAGGCAATGTGCAGATAAGCTCCGAACAACAAATGGTTCCGTCAAATCCATTAATATTCAATTCGATTTTGATTGGAAGGCCTTTCGATTTTTTAAATTGATTGGTCGAATCAATTTATTTAATTATTGGAATCCCACTCGATAAACAATCATATCCACTGCACTCCTCCTATTTTCGCCCATACTTGCGTGATTGAGATTGATTATTGTAAAGGGTTCGAATCTTGGCGAAGTCAGGCAATACCCTCCTGCGTCGTAATCAATTGTAATTTCTCGATTTACCTCCTCACAGATGATCGTGGAGCCGACCGTGTGGGACTGTTAAGGTAGCGGATCCACCTTTTTGTAGAAGAGATTGATTACTGTACCGTTCCTCATAGACTGTCTACTGCGATTCGATCTTCTTTAATTTTAGACATGCCTCGACGTTAAATTTAATGAAAAATTTTGAATTGGACGGTCGTAGATCAAAGTATACATAGGCAAATAAAAATTCCATAAGTTTATCTTTACTAACGGAGTATTGATTCGATATTAGATGATTGTACAAGGACAGTAAAGATCACGAAAATTAATTATTAATGTCATATTATTGTGCTTTTAAGGTAGAATTTGTCTCCAGAACATAATTGAGTTAGTTATAATAGAACAGGCTTACTGAAATAGATTACAATTTTTAAATTTAACATGATCAAGGGAAACCGTTAGATGGTAGATTTCACCTTTACGTAAAGAATCTTTTGAGGTAATATTTGATTGTCAGGATGACATCATAATGAGTTTCTGACATTTGATCTTCATACGTTTTTTTAATTTTAACAATTTGACAAATAAACTGTTAAATGGTTTTTTTAAGTTAAATTTTGAATCTCAATAAACATTTGCCGAACTATTCAAGTTTATTTAATGTTTTTGAATGATCAAATGATTTTTTTTTAACAAATGAATTATACCATTGAAAATAATTATGTAAAAGATTTAGCCAAAATATATATAGTTATATAATAATTCTCATCAAAATTGCTAGATGGCCATAATCATGTATTTTTATCAAAAAAAAAATATATTTTTAATCTATATTTCACTTTAAAAAAAAAGTAATTTGATTTTAAAAATTTTATCACTGTAAACTATTTCTTTTACTTATCCTCCTCTCATCTTTTCTCCGAGTAAAAAGCTCCTTTTTTTTTCACCCCAAGTTTCTTCCACTGCAAAAAGCTCGTCAAATTATTGTCTGCCGTGAATTCCTTGAACAGTTTGCAGTTGCTTCACTGGGAACTAATCATGGTCCAACAGTGTCCCAACGGATGCAGAGTGGTGAGAAGGGAATCAAGAAATTGGATCGGGGAATGAGCACCAAACCACTTTGTGGCTGTGGTAATGGAAAAGGAAGTCGAGCCAAAGTGGGAGTAAAAGCATAACAAACCAAAAACGGAGAAGCGTATTAAAATCCAGCAACCGCAAAAGGAAAAGTTGAAGTAAGTTTGAGAGGAAGGGAACGAAGAAGCGCAAGGCCGGATAGCAGCGAGCAGTGAGGGATGGACAGCCAAAGATTCCGCCAGAAGTGGCAACTACACCCGTCAATAGATTGATTGCGTTGGGATTTGTACTGCCGCTTTGCTGAATACAGTAAGTCTCGATCCTAATTTAGAACCCCTTTCTGTCTTGTCTGCAATCCCATACTAGAAAGGAATTTGCAGAATCAGAGGGTGGTACGCTTCTTGTGTTGACGCGCTTTATCTGCAAACATCGTTGCCCGACGCTGAAGGTTTTTGCGCCAAAAAAAAAAAGTGTTTTTGCGAAGGATTTCTTGGTGTTCATTCCATCTCTTTACATTTTTGCTCATAGAAAAAAAAACATTTTTTTGGTAGATAATCCTTGATTGTTTCATCAGATGGTTTGAACCGAAAAACGAGCGTTCTTTTCGTCGGCTTTCGCTAAGACCTTGTTTCCTCATTGTTAGGGTGCGAATTTTAATTTGATATTTACTTTTCTTCTCAAATAGGGAGAAGAAGCAACCTTTTCTTCGGTCGTTCCAGTGGTGATTGGATTTCTGCTGTTCAGAGATCAGAAGCAAGCTTTTCTTAGATTGTTAGGAAGGAAATTTGGAATATTGGCTGTTCGAAGTTCTTCTGAGAGTTTTGGTCTTTAATTTTGATTGGAAAATAGTTGTGGTCGATACTGATGTAGCATCGCAAATAAATTGTGAACTTAAATATAACAGTTCTGAGGATTTCAGGAGGTTCTGGCTCTTCAATTTGTTCGTGGACTATTGTTTGTTTCAACAAATAAGCTTCTTTTGGGATGAGAATGGAGGCTGACCATAACTTGAATTTTCACAATGGAAGAGTCTTTCCGCCATCTCTTAGCAATCAGAATGTAGTATCGTTTCAACCAGTGGCAATAGGGTTGGTATCAAAGGGAATGTATAATTCAGGTGAAATTAGCACTATGGCAGGAATGATCTTGCCTGGCAACCCTGGCACTCAAAGTCATACTGCTTCTGTGATGCCACTGCCAGGTAATCTTTCAGGAAACATCATTCTAGATCCCATGCCCCCTGTCAAGCACAGTGCAACGGTGACTAGCCATTGGTCTTTGGAAGAGTTATATGTGTTGGGACAAGGCCTTACAGAGTAAGTTGAATTTTCTTGTTGGTTTTGGTCTTTCTTCTTGCTTCTTTACTTCTTGAATGCATATACAACAACAATAACTAAGTCTTATTCCACTAAATGGGATGGGCTATATGGATCCTTCTAGGCCATTAAGTCTATTCCCTACTATATCATCATTGTATATAAATAAATTTTATCCTACTTCTTGAATGCATAGCTAATATTAAAAAAAAACATATTGCTCACTTTTGTAGTAGCAATTGATACTGTATGGTTAAATAAGCATTGTCCTTGTAGCCAACCTAAAATTTTTGACATCTGATTTGTTGTCATTGTACATATGCTCTTGTTTTTCCCTGGTAGGTGTATCATAGATTCTTATCTTTTTTGTTGTAGTTTATTTATATGCTGCAAAGATTTTAGTTTCTTGAGGGATGATGAAATGTGGAACCATAGTATTTCAATATCTTAATTGAACTTGATTGTGGAGATGAATTATCTATTTCAATAATAGTGTTTGATTTAGCATCTCAAATTTCTCTCTACTCAAACATAATAGTTGTAATTACTTGTTCATGTCTTAGCTCCTAAGCAAACATGTCTTTTCTTTCTCATACTAGAAAATGTAGTCCTTTTACATGTTACTCTTATTCCCGCTGCCTGTTTCTCACTAAGTTTTTGCTTGACATTATTGTTTTATGTTAAATGTTCAGATATGCTGCTGAGCCTATTAATATAATGAAATATATCAAGATAGCAGCTAAGCTGCCTGAGAAGACAGTGAGGGACGTTGCAATGAAGTGCCAGTTGATGGTGGTGAGTACTCACTTAAACATGTATAGAATTTGACATTTTTATATACTCCATAGTTGCAAAACATTTTGAATGCAAGCCTTTCACATCCTTAGTCCATCACATACATCAATTCATGGCATAGCATAGTAGTTAAATATATTCATAGAAGGAGATATTTCACTTTTATTTCAAAAAACTTGGAGATTTATTTCTTTTCTGTGGTTCATATGGCAAACCCATCAAGTGAAAAGAAAATCTTCCAATCAAGCATCATAAATGTTGAAATGTTTGAGTTGGGTGCCTTCCATGCATGACAGGATGCCAAACCAATAACCCAGGAAAAAAAAATGTACACCTTCTTAAGAGACAGTAATGCAGGTCTCACAGTGAAAGATCAGAAAGGCTCAGAAAAATCATGATCATTGAAAACAATGTTATTCATCATCCTCAAAATTCAGTGTGACTAAGGAAAGAGTATGTTTGAAACCTTTATACTTTCATTTCTTTTTGTATACAAATGCTGAAACTTTAGAAAATCTATAAATACAGACTCATTGAGAATGTCATTGTCAGCATTAATAATCATTGTAATTAGATATTCTCCTGAAAGATTCATGAAATAAATGGTCTACCACTATTGTAATTTGAAATTCATTCCTATTATCAGTTCTATTTTATTTCTTCTCCTTTGATAAATCATGACTGGGGAGGTACTTGGGTTTTGTGATGCTTCTCAAGCAGTACGATATGTAGCAAATCTTTATCTTTTTTAGTTATTTGTGCACTTTTTACAAGGTACTTCTAACTGATATTATGATTTTTATTGTAGAACGAGGAGAGTGGTAAACGACGCAGATTAGAAAATTACCATGCTGAAAAGAAGGTAAAGAAAAGCAAATCTCCTACCTGATAAAATTTTCTAAACTGTTGGTTGCAAATATCATTTATTTGTTTCCATATTTGTTCAATCTTAATGGTAATAATTTGGTATTCTTTTTCTTTTCTACTATATTCTCTTTCTATTGGATCACTTATTACTGGTATATGAAAATTACATCCATGTCCTTTGTAGATTTTTTAGTTCTCTTGATGTCTATCATAGTTATAAGAAAAGGTTAGAATGAGTTGAATGAAATAAGTTATATATCAGGTGCTTTTCTTGTTGTATGGGAACATACTTGACTATGGGAAGTTTTATATCTTATGTTGTAGCTCATATGTTACTAAGATGCACATCTGATGTGGGAATTTTCTTCAGGAAAAGATTGTGTATACTTCCTCACTGAGCACTGTGCATTCTTTGCAACCAGAGAGCGTGGCCACCTTTTCAATGAGGGTGCATGATGTGCCCAGCAATAATCAACTTTGTCAAGGTTATTTAAAGCACTTTTATCATAATTTAATCTTGTTCCATAGTGAACCTCTTGTTGTGATTCTTAACTAAGGAAAATGAGAATAGAATTATCTTATATAACTTAAATAATTAAAATGCAAAATTCAGTAATCACCATATAAAGTGCTTTCAATGTGCCTTTCTAATGTAATAAATGCAAATTTTGAAGTGTATGTTTCTCAAAAGTTCTTCATTTTTACTATGTTTGACTATTTCTGTGAAAATGTATTCCCCTACATGTATTTGCATTTCTTTCATGAAGATTTTGTTTGAGAGCTGTAGGAACGGGAATGTGTTTATTTTGATTGTTTGATTCTTTTGATGTACGTACCATGCTCTAGCGAAATGCTGTGGTTGTGCCAGAAGATTCCTATGTTTGTGGAGTTTACTATGGTTTTAAGATTCATGGAGTCTTAGTTTCCTTTTTCTTCACATATATATTTTTGTATGGATCTTATTCTTCATGCTTATTCTTTATAGATCATTTTATCTTTATTCCTTTTTTACTCAATTTAAGGGTCATTGCATTTTCTTTTCCCTTCCCAATTTTTGATTTTGGATATATATCTAAAGTGTTATTTTGGAAAACACTGTACTGGCAATCACTTTTCTCCATTTTTGTTGGTAGATGCTCAAGTGGTAGAATCAAGGTCAAAGATTGAACAATGGTGTGACTTTGAAGTTTCAAAATTTGATGTTAGTTTTAGAGAACGCAGAAGTCCTTATCTATTGCTATGCTTTCATTAGTATAAATCAAACAAAGAAAAGGCACATATCGGTTTCAATTATTGGAGCAGAGCAACACTTACATTAAATCATCGAGACAATATGCATCTATCCTTTTTTCTTAGTGTTACTACTTATTGGAACACGGGGCTAATAAAAATGCTACCTTGATTGGTTACTTTAAGAATTTTGCCTTGTTCTCATGAGTGGCAAAGAATCTTGCTTCTTGCCATCTCATGATCAAAGAATGAGCAGGCACACTCTGGAGGTGGAAAGGGAGATTGCTTGTGCTGAATTCAATACCTACGTATCTTAAAAGGAGAAAGAAAAACACTTCCATACAGATCTCTAAGTTCGAGAAGGATTAGTAGAGTGGTACTTTTAAACAATTGAGATATTTTATATACAACCTTTACATCATAGCAAGTTAGGAATGTGAAAATAAATGCAGATAATCACAGCTTTTGAATGAAACAAAGTATGCCCTTTGGCAGATCTTCAACTCATCCACATGTTGGCATGGTTCAGGATGCAGCCATATGACATAATTAGCAGACCGAGACAGAGTTGTAAAAGGAGGGAGTAGTACTCAGGTTACTTCTTTTTGAATGGTCCCTGCTCCTTAACAACTACAAAAGTAAGAAATAGCTTCATGAGATGAGCAAATGAAAAAGTTAGCATGGAGGCCAACGCCATAGTTATTTTCTCAAATTATTTGATTTTAGTTGAAGATAGAATATTATTAGGTGGTTTTATAGAGGTTAATACTTAATTCATAATTCATGTATAATTGCATATCATAGTTTCAGTGATATCACTTGAAAGGGAGTGATATGAATAAGCATGAGAGCATTAGAATCATTCTACAATCTTCCCTCAACGAAGTCATTCTGCAATCTATATGAATGATAATAGAGTCATCAACATGTAGCTGAACCTGAGGTTTAAAGTCTTGTTTTGATGTCATGTTTAAGTGTTTGGTTGGAATGAGATAGTTTTGACATGGAGCTGCATGCCACTGGAGCAGCATACCATGTGTCGATATGAGGTGATGCTGGTCGACAGGAGTAAAAAGTGTACCTAGGGGCTAGGGTTTCCCTCACCAAATCTATGGGCTTTCGTTGTTCATTAGAGATCTTCACTCAAGTGCCCTTGTTGGCAGCAAAACTTGAATGTTGTAACTTCCTCAACACTTGTAGGCCATGATTGGTGATTACCATTATAAGATTGACCTCCTGCATGTTTCAACCATGTCTTGAACTGGAGCATGTGTTAGTTTCATTGAGTTGCGGAACGTACATCTTGCTTGTTTTTAGAAAAAAAAATAATGGGTTTTAAATGATGGCACTGTGATAAACATTCAATGGTGTTAGTTTGTAAATCATGTTATTCTTTACCTATTGGCTGACCTCCTATAAATAGCTGGCCAGTTGTTGGCTCATATCATGTTGTGCGCTCATACTTTGTATCCATATACTTTTCACATCATGAGTTGATGCACAGCTTCTTAATTCGTTGTAAGCAAAAGTTGTTATATTTATTCTATATACTTATCATCTACTAAAGGTTTCAAACAAACACTGATCATTAGAAACATGCTCAGAGATGTGAGTCTTCTATTTATTTTGTTATTTATTTTGTTATTTATTATGTTTATGATGTCAAAATATTTTATCACTGCAAACTGGCTCTGGTTTTGCCATTAACAATTAGAATAGTCAAGCAAGCACACAATTTTGCATGTTCTCTTCTAAAATTCAGTTAGAATTATGGATAGTTCTTTTTCTGTTTGATTATTTACCTTTTTCACTTTCATTTTGCTTTTCCCTTCTCAATAATAACATTTTGTTTTTCAACAGCCTCAGCCTCTCCAATAAACTTTGAGACACAGCGCCTTCTAATGGAGAATTTTAATCTTCTTAAGCAGATTGGATCAAACCTTGAACTGAGTAAGGTTGATATTATACACCCTCTACTAACATTTTTCCCTCTTGCCTTCAAGTTTTATGTTAATATTATTGTATGAACACTCACAATCAAGTTCAACCCTTGTGATTGAGTTGAGATATTAGTTAATACCTTTTTTCACTAAGAAGGTGCCATACCTTCTTGTCGTTTGGGAATATATAAGTAACAAAGGAATATAGGAACAGAGACGAGGATAAGGGAATATACAAGGAAGAGGAAATGTGAAGGAGAGATGGGAAGGATATGGAAAATAGCTTCTGTAGTTAACTAAACAAAAGAAAATTAGTTGACAATTGTCTTCCTATAGCCTATAAACTTCCTTTAGTTCTTGAGCTAATTGTTATCAAATTCCAACTTTAATTTCACTAAGATGTTCTAGCTCCACAGGAAGGATGATTCCACAATTCATAGAATATTATCGCACACCATATCAGAATTGGCTATCTGTTCCACTAACTTCTCATGGAATAAGCAATTTTAATAATTATCTATTTAAAAGACAATGAAACTGCCATGTAGCTGCTTGTTAATATTTTTCCAAGATCTAAATTCCATGCAAAAACTGTGTTGAGGATCCAAAAATAATATAGAAGTATAAAACTATGAATAGAAGTATCTCATATGTCTACATATAATCTTTAAGTTATACTCCCAAATGATTCATTTAAGTGTGCTTATGTTTTACCAATGGTTTTCTTCTTTGTATTAACTTTTTTTTTTGCCAAGAATCATTTGTGGACTCTTCAAATACTTCTAAAGGAGACAATGATCAACTTTATGAAAACATCTTGTTTCTCTGATACATTTCAGGTTCAAGATAACATCAACCTATTCTATTGCACCAGAGAAAACATAACCAACATTTTGACTAGGTATGATCTACTTTCAAGTTTCCCAAGTAGCAATCTTTGGCTGATTTTTTAGTAGATATCTTTTAAGGGAAGCTTCCTCTTTGAACAGCATGAGTGTCAGCCCAGGCATTATGAGTCAGATGCCTTCATTGCCTGTGTTAATCGATGATCATCTTTTCCAGTCTATTCTTCCCCTTGCTAACCAGGTAAACTACAGTTATCTTATGCGGAATTGTCAAAACTAGAATGGTTATGAATATATTTAAATAAATTCCGTCCTCAAACTTGGCTGTTATGTTATTTCTCAAGGTGCATTTACCTGCAAATACTTCTCTAAAGGAAGAGCCGAGATACTGGTAAATCTTTTTCACTTCGAGGGTGGCGATTCAATATCTGTAACTGAAGTTGGCTTCCACATCGTAAATTGAAGCTTCTTCAGATGGCTGCTATGTTCTTCAAGGGATATCCTACTCTCAGAGCTATAGCCGCGCGCGCCATGCCTTGCATTCAGTATGATATATAAATGCAACTTGATCTCTTACTAAGTTGCCATTGTAAATCCAAGTGTCTATATAATGAGGTGCTTTCAGGTCTAGTGATTCTTTTGGATTTTATCATATTCTTTTTTCTGCGTTTTAGTTGAAGAATAAACTTAATGTAGTCTGATTGGATGATCTTCAAACTGTGTTGCATGGAAATATGTAAGGGAAGAGACAGACTTTTATCATTTCAGAGATATAAATTTGTAAATCTTCTAAATATCCGATCCTCAGCAGTATCATTGTAGTGATTTAATATCAAGGAATAACTTATCTGCGTAAAGAGAATAAGAAACCTCTGAAGCCAGGAGAATGGATTATACCCGGTCCGGCCCGGCCCATTAAATTTGGGCCGTAACTGGGCCGTTTTGGGCCTCGGTGTAATAAGTAGGGAGGGGATGCGGCCGCGTACAAGTCGCCTCTCCGTTAACCCTTCTTCACTGCTGCTCAGCTTCGCGCCGCACTGCAAGGGCATCTCGATCTCGCCGCCGCCGCATCCATTACGATCGTAAGCGCTTCCTCAACTCTTTCTCTCGGTACGGCATTTGATGGATGCGTGTGGATTAAATTGTTCCCGAGATCCTTCTCTTCTTTTTTTGTCAGATTGTTTGAGATTTAGGGTTTTCTCTCTTGCCGATTGATTCTGCGGTCGGTGAGTTGGTTGCAGAATGTGTTTCCAAAAGCGTAGCAATTTGTCCTTGAGGAATTATGTTCCCAAGCCGTCGGTTGATGGTGTTAATATGATTTTTGGAACACTTGTGGAATTATGTATAGCCTCGACAAACCGTTAAAATGCTGTTTTTTGTGCTTGTGTCCTTAATGCTGGCTTTAGTAGCCAGAGACGTCCAGAAACATGAAAGGCGAGCTAGTTTGGTGAAGTACTGATGCCTTGCTTGTGTATGCACGTCATGAAGAATTGTTTTAGGAGCTTTATAGGATTTGTTATCATTGTTCCAGGTAGGATTTGATTTGATTATATCGATGCGATGAGTGATATTTGATTTTGCCTTTTAAATTTCACACTTGTCATGCAACAACAAGCTATGTTAATCCCAATTACTTGGGGTCAGCTAGTGGATTTAAATGAACATTTTAGTATAAAAACTTATTAATGATTTTTATCCATTCTCTTTTCATGTGCCATTCATAATGGTGGATCTTTAACAAAGCCTGTCATATGGATTGGCTGAGATTGCTTTTTTCCAATTCAGTTTTGTCCAACTTTCCTGGTGATGGGTATTAACCTTCATTAGATTCAGAATGCTTCATATATTTTTTTGTTCTCTTGGCAAGGTGCATATTCATATGCCACAGTATCTTGTGGAAAATCTCTCATTTTGTACATTAAAGGAAGCCTTCAAGATTTTTAAATGCCCTAGAGCAAGGTGCATGTGCATGCTTTTGTATTCATTAAGTACTTATTTCTACTGGGAGTTTTAAAGTTTGGCAGGATTGTATTAGTAGTGATCATTTATTGGCCTAGTGTTCATGATATCTGCTGATTTAAGCCACTGCTGATAATGCTGAAGTTCATTTTTTGTTTTGATTTGATTAAAGTTTTGAATGATATTAATACCAATGGGTATTTGTATAACAATGATGTGTAATTCCTATGTCATCTCAACTCAAATTTATCTAATTGCTCGTGCTGCAAACTGTTTTTTATTTGGTTAAATTGATCTAGCAAGTTGGGTTCATATGTTTGTGTGAATTTTTGTGATGATTTCCATTTATAGTCACATATATTCTCCTTTGTCAGATTATTGAAGCTACATATAGGCTTTCTACTAATCTAATCTGTTGCATTTTGTCATCTGTTCCTGGTTTGACTGATCAAAGAATTAGTATAACACTTGATACTGCATTTTAAACTTTATTATTCTGGCAGATGAATCGTGAGAAGCTTATTAAGATGGCTGGTGCAGTCCGCACTGGTGGAAAAGGCAGTATGCGCAGGTTCATTAGATATATTTAATATTCTGGAGTATCATTTTCTTTGGATCTGATAGGTTTATCATGATTCATTGTTTCATTCTTTGGGATATGTGATATTTCTTTCCTGTATTCTAGCTTATATAATCCTTCTAATATTTTTCATTATACTAAGCATGCTGAATCATTCCGGTGTGGTATGGCATGGTCCTGAGGTCATATCATTCTGGTCATAGACAATACTCCCACAGAGGAATACTTTAAAACCTCAAATGTGTTGAAATGTTTCTGTTATTAGAATGTCCCTTTGTTTTTTTTATGGCTATCTTGTTCATTGGTTTACAGGTCAGCATTCTTTGTCTAGCTTTCACCAACTATTTTACTTCTTGAATCTAAATTTAGAAAGAAGAAGGCAGTTCACAAGAGCCCGACTACAGATGACAAAAAGCTTCAGAGCACGTTGAGAAGAATTGGGGTAAATACTATCCCTGCTATAGAAGAAGTCAACATTTTTAAAGATGATGTTGTCATTCAGTTTCTGAATCCCAAAGGTAAACAAAGATAGAAATTGATGCAAATTAATGATTTCATGTATCTTATGACAAAATTGTATTCTGATATTCAATTCATTTTGTTTCGTTTTTAGTGCAAGCTTCAATTGCAGCCAATACATGGGTGGTTAGCGGTTCTCCTCAGACTAAAAGTACTGTTTTTTTCCTTCTCGTATTAGCTATTTTGCAAGAGTAGGAGACTGCATTTCATAAATTAAGGGAAAATAGATGAAGAAATTTTGTTAACATTAAGTAGACTATTAATATGTGTTTGACCTGTCAATATGTTTAAACATCACCTTTTTAGCTCAATATGATGTCCTCCCATAATTTCTCTTGTGAAAGTTTTCTGGACGTGTAACCTTGTGATTTTCCTGGTTTCAGAACTTCAGGACTTGCTCCCTACAATCATCAACCAGTTAGGTAAGTCTTCTCATTGTAATATGATTCCATGGCTAACTTCTGTGAAATGCACCAATTGTACTTCAGAACCACATACGTTACTAGTTATAATCTTCTTTAGCTTGCTGTTGTTATCTTTCGATATGCTTCATGAAAACAATCAGCGTTTTCTGATCTTCACTTGGTCACACAGGTCCTGATAATTTAGAGAACTTACGGAAGCTCGCTGAGCAATTCCAGAAACAAGCACCTGATGCTGCGCCTGCTGCTAAAGGTGGAGAAGATGATGATGATGATGTCCCAGAGCTTGTACCTGGAGAGACATTTGAACAGGCTGCAGAGGAGAAACAAGCTTCATAGATATGGATCTTCCAACAAGTTTGCACTCTGCTTTCTATGTTCTAATTGCTACGTCTATTGCAATTTGTGATGGTAATCAGAGCCAGTTGCTTGGTTAGTGAATAGCAGTTTATCTACACTGGCTGAGCCTGAGCCATGTTTTTTGACCCTTAATGTCGTGGAGATTAATAACATTCAAGTATTTTGAATTTACCATGATTAACAAGTTGAAACACAAAAATAAGGAATTGCTGGTTGTCACTGTTGCTGTCCGTACTTGACAAAACATCCTATTTAGTATGTTGGGAGTTTATCAGCTTTTTCATATATATGACTCAATTAATCCGACTATTTAATAGGATTATGAGGGCATTTCTAATATACAAAGTGATTACTGTAAAGATTACAAACTTTTTCTTATATACGCTCAATTAATCAGACTATTTAATAGGATTATGAGGACATCTCTAAGTTAACATACAGAGTGACAAAAGATTTCTATTTTGGTATCACTAATATTTTAAGCAATTATGCCGTGTGTATTTGTTACATTAAAAATATTTTAATAATTGAAATGTATTAGGAGAAAATTTAAAATAATTAAATATAATATAATTTTTTAAAATCATCTTTCCGACTTGCAATTTAACAAACATAAAAAATTAAGATAATTATGACTACTTGTTTGAACATTCAATTCAATTATATATTTAAAAAATTTAAAAATAAGAATGGGGTAGTGATTTAAAATTCTCATAATCTTTTGCACTTGCAAAAATTTAACTTAAGAGATTCTATAGTTATCGAGCACCACTTTTCTATCCATATATGAGCAATGATATACTATATAAAAAATGTATCATAAAATTTTATGCTATATTTTTCCTATAGCGTATCATTTTTCTCCATATATATATATATGTATATATGTTGACAACATCTTGCATTTAAACTTAATTATCATAGATTAACCATCTAACTATTCTTCTCAAATCAATGTACCCAAATAACCTAATTCCATTATCTCTTTCAACAATTCAACTAATTAATTTACTCAAATCCAATTGGATGTCTCATAGCAATTAATATATTATTTCATCAATTATCTTCAATCATACAACTGAAACAGTTAAATTTTAGATTCCTTTTCCTTTTCGAGTATTCGATTAGTTTGGCGACGAATCCTGATTTCATCGTCAAATTTGACGAAGAATCATCAATTCAGAATCCTTAATAATTAACACCACTTCTCTATAATGTAACAATCTATAAAAATTTTTTTTAATAGATTAAAAAGTCCTCTATAATAAAAAATTCATTGTTTTCAATACGGAGATCTAATTATTATTTAAGAGCATGAAAATATTTAGAAGTACTACTTGAACATGAATATTTTTGATTTTTTGAATGACTAAAATTCATCAGTCGATTTTATTTAAAAATGTTTAAATATTTGATGGAGTTAGAAAGCTTATGATATGGAATCAAGTCTTACGTCCTCTTGAAGCGTTCTTGGATGTATTGATGCTCTCAATCAATAATTTGATACACCTAAGAACCATGAATTTTTTAACATAGAAAAATTTTTAATTGATTAAAAAAATTTAATCAATTATAGTATAATATAACAATCAATTAAAGTTATTATTTATATGTACAGTAGCATATTGAATTGATTGTTATATTGTATCAATCGATTAAAAACTTTTTTATTTTTTATTTTTTAATGGAGGAGCATGGATGTTGGATACCTAATTTGATAATTCTAAAACTTATCCGTGTGATTAGGATATTTTAAAATTTTGATAATCGTGGTTTAGTAGTAGATTGCCGTTGCATGTGTGTCCCCCACACTTTTATCGGTTCATACAGAACAATAATTGATGCAAATTGTTTATCCCATCCCCTTACCACCGCACCCCCCCCCCCCCTCCCTCCCCTCCTCTCTCTCTCCTATTCAAATGACTTTTATATCTTTTT
>JBBMKF010302199.1:0-15638 GCA_037834155.1 Curcuma caesia
ATATTATCCAAATTATATTATCAGTGTTATAAAATTATATATCAAATGCTATTAAAATTATATCTTAAATAATCTCACCATTCGTATCCCTTCTAGTTAGCACTTACAATCATCCACCAAGAGTATATTTGACTAATGGGAAGGAAAATTATCCTCTTATCTGAGACTCTAAAAGCTCTTTAAATATAAATGCATTCTCAAATGATATTACAAAAAAGGTAGACAATGAAACGATCTTTTCCAAATATATCATATTGGGACGAGAGCTCACCCTTCCAATGTATAACTTATCATGAATGTAATCATCTTATCATTCTGGTTGGAAAACTAGAAATATACGTAAAGCGAGATTAGAGAAGTACCTTTCTGGGATAATTGCAATTTGCATTGAGGCATTAGTCTAGAAATTCTTCCAACGTACCCTGATAACAGTACAAAAGGGTGTTGATTAAATGGAACATTACGAGAAATGTGAGTTAGATTTACAGAACCTGTGAGATAAATGGTTCAGCATCAGTACGCCTAAGATAATGGAGAGAGTTCTTGGTAAGGGCGACTGTGTGATCACCGAGGCATACATCGCCAATATCGTCCAGCACCCTCACTCGAATATATGGATCCTTTGGAGGAACCATATCCTAAAAAAAAAATCACTGGAATCTCTTAGGAAAAGGATTGTAAAACAATTAGGCGCAAATATAATGGACGATGAACACCAGATACCACAGTCAAATCCAGATCCATCTCAGACATGTAGGACTCTAAGGCCTCCGAGCGATTTTTGAAATACTCAATTTCCAAATTATGCAGCTTTACTAGTATTTCTTGGGGAAGAACGCTGCCCAGTTTCCATCTCAAACTCTGAATGATCGCTTCCCGGTTATATCTGTCATCAGAAGAACGAAACTAATGATGCTTGTATAAGTTCAGGATTCAATAATAACATTGTACACGAGCAAACTATATTTGTTCGCATTACATGTAAGCCATGAGACAGCGTTTGTTACGGATCAAAGAAAGATGATGAATTACTGCACCAAAGTGGTCTTCATTCCTAGCTCTTTGTATATCTAGGTTTTGCTCCTCTATTTTCCTGATTTAGAATATAAACAAATTATCAGAGAACAGGCACTTAATTGCATGCAAGTAGGGTGTTTAAATTTGGCAAATGGTTCGTTGATGATGATGGTATACTAAGGAAATAGCACTAGCTTACCTGATTAATGATTGAAGCTGCAGGTTGTGCTCGTTGCATTCCTTGATGACTTGTTCAAATGCATCGCTCTACAATTTTTCAGACAGAAGTTGTAGGTTTAAATCAGAACAAGTGAACTAGAAAAAAAAAAGTAAAAATTTACCTATAAGGACAAAGCGATTCTTTAGAACAGTAGTATCATATAAGAAGACATGAAAGCCAATACCACCAAAATCATGTGCGTTGATGTTGGAAAGTTCTTAGTAAATACTAAATAGCAAACATTGGAATTCCAGCAAAGAATTAGAGAAACAATTGCATGTAATGTGTATTGCATATGCAATTGCAGAAGGGACCCGTTATGTGACTGCCAAACCTGCATATGTCTGCAAGTTTGCTTCCGTCTGGAAAACATGGTTTTAGGAGGGTTGACATAGCAAATTTCATGTGCAACTATTTCTTTCAAGTAATATTGTTTAGGTTGAGTAAAGTGCTTCAGTTGTATATACACTAATATACTTATTCAATGCCAGCAATATTTAATAATTTAAATATGGATGATCACAATTTTGAAACAAGGTAATAAATTGATATCAATGGTCCTGGTAAAATTTTCCCAATACGATAGATCTAATTTGGGGGTGCGCTACTAGCTAATCCAACCACTCCCCGCACCATCCCCAATCTGTAAGATTCTGATTCATTATTTTGCATTTCTGCTTGCAATGGGAACATTACCTTGTTTGTTAAAATGAGGCACACTGTAATTTTTTCATAATAGTAAGAAATCAAATAATGAACAACTATTTTGAAATACTGAACAAAAAAAAAAGGGTTGCACAACAATTCAAATAAGTAGAAAAACTTAGCTAGAATCACAGAACCCAAGGTTTAGACAAGTTTATGCAAGCATCTAGGGATCCGCCATGCCGAACAAAAAGATGTGATCAGACAACAATATGATAAGCAAAAGGAAATTAGGTACCTCTCACAAAAAAAAAATTAAATTTAAAGAAGGTTTTTTATTTCTTTATTTGGTTATAATAATGAAATATTATAACTAATAAAATGATATCTTTTAACCCATTTGACTTACTAAACTCTTCCAGTCCATATGACATACTATGTGAGTTTGTGTGATACACTCAACATGCTGAATTCAATCAATCCACCCACCCATACGATATACATGGCTCAATCATCCGATCCAACCTGATCAACATTACCAACCCAATTGGCCCAATAGGCATGCATAGTTCAACCAGTTGCTAGACCCACTGGGTGTGACCATCACTACTGGCCCAATTAGCTAAATAAACATGCCCAACTCAACTGACACGCCCTCCAACCAGTCCACCTGACCCAACCTATCTACTCACCTAGTTTTCTTATTTCACATGATCTGATTACTTAAATCAATTTACTTGGCTAGCTCAATTTTCTGATCAACCCATCTAGTGTGTCTAACTGATTCTTTTATTTATCTCAATTTTAGTTTTAAAACAATATATTATTAAGTATTGTATTTGTTCTATGTGGAACGAAACATTGTTCCTCTTATTAAGCATTATATTTGATAGAGATCAACCCATCTAATCTGTCCAGTTCCCCATCTCTTTTGGTTGAACCAAAACAAAGTGCAGTTCATCAAAAAAATCCTCCAATAATTGAACGCAGCAATTTGTCTTCTGATTAGTGCTTTATCAGAAACTCCATGAAAAAATGCTTCCGCACTGATCTGTCTGGTTCTCCATCATATTAGTGCTTTTTTAGATTAATTAGAGTTCTTTAAAAACCATAGGCGAATACAATGAACTCTTAATTAATCTGAAAAAAATAAATTAATTTTGTTTGTAAACAAAAATGCTACAGCTCTTGGAACAGAACAGTAAGAAATAGCTTACATTAAATGGTGCTAATTGTCCAGCTTCACAGCATGCTTGCTCTTTCAAAAGCTGGGATGCACGCCTTCCATACATGGCCTTTAGATTGGTTCACTTCTACGATCTAACAAATGGTTCCATACATTGCTTTAGATTGATTTACTTCTACCCAAAATATACAAACGGAAATAGAAAAACACAAGAGGACTCATTACAGCAGTGGAACCTAGAAAGAAAGCACAACAATAATTGTTATGTCTCATTCGGGATAATTCTACCTAACAATACAAGTGTCTGATGCACACAAACCTAATGACAAGAACAAATTTATGCTAACATCATACCAAATTTTAACCACAACAGACCTAAAATTGCAGCAATTCAACAGCCACTCCTGAACCAAGAAGCAAAAGAAAGGTAGTTAACACAGAAAGAATGTGTACTAAATGAATGAACTCAGGGCGTGTATATTAATTATCATCAAAAGTAATATCAGAACACAAGGCTATGCATCTAGTCAATGCAATTTTGTGATGCCAAGGCACCAAGCCAGAGCATCAAAATACCTCTACCACTACAACACTTACTCTGTTGTACCAGAGCACCTGGATAATGCATTAATACCACATTGCTAGTTGCTACCACATCATTTAACATGTCTACAACCAACAAACCATCTAGTAGGTCAAGCATACGACAAACAGATTCTTGTAACATTTCATCAGGCATAGGGCTACATGTATGGCTACTGGCACTGAATTAACTTGAAAGTGCTGCCGAGGTTTGATTTCAGCCTTGATCAACTAAACTCCCATGTCTGAATTAGGGCCTAGTCTAAATCATCAGGACTAAAATTAGATTTGAATCCCATTTTAATTCCCCCAGATGAACTCATGTGCGAACAAAAAATAAATCAATTATTTACCCTTTAATAATTTAATTATTTTAACCCTGTTTCAGTAGTTTAAAGATCATTTTAAAATCCCTTTTTAAAACCATTATTAATTGTATACATATATATCTATTTAAAATTAATTATTAATGCACAGGAAAAATATAGGAGTCTAAGGATAAGGATAGAAAGTATCCACCTTTGTGTCTACCAAGCTTCGAGTGTCGTACTCCACTCAAACTAGTATCTATTCATAACATTAAAATAATTCAAATAATCAGAATATTATTGAATAAGAATAATAGTACAAAATCTAAACATTTTGAACCACCCTAAGTCAAATATTCGCTTCCTCGTAATATTTCCCATTCTTACTACCTTCATCCTATAATCTAATTATTTATCTATCCTAACAACACATCAATTAACGAAAAGTCTACCTTGCAATTTCCTTTAACCTATTCCTATTGTTGGGCATGAGACAAAGCAGGAAAATGCAACTTGTAGACATCCTTTTAATTAGAATCATAACCTATCTTAATAAGGGAACAATCAAGGTTAAAATCCCATATCAAAGTCATCAACCCTAAATCCATCAAACCGGCCAAAGAAAGGATGCGGAGACAGAGATCGGGGAAACCTTGCAGCCGGGATCGCGGCGCGGCAGTGGCTTCACGGGCGCAAGGCGGCGATCGCTTGGTCGGCGAGCAACGATTTCGGCGTCGGGCGGCTGAAAGTGCCGTGGCGGTCGGCCGGCGTCGCGGGCGGACGGCAGGCAAGGTATCGCGGGCGCTGCAGGCGGTGTTCAGGGCAGGTCGGCGGCGTTTGCAGCCGAAGGCGGGCGGCGTCGCGATTAGGGCAGAAGGAGGCGATCGCGGCTGGGAGGAGGCGGCGATCGCGTTAGGGGAAGGCGGCGCTCGGGTGTGGGAGGAGACTAGGGTTCGCTCGGCTCCTTTAAGTCTTAACACCAGTGGTGGGCGATCGAGGCCGAAGAAGAGGTCGCTCGACATTGGAGGGGCACTTTTGTCTTTTAAAGATAAAAAACCTTTTAGATTCCCGCCATTTTCTCGTTGGAATTCAGTTTTCGAAATTCTAATGGGCCGCTGAAATTATTCGAGGCCCGTTAAAATCTACACACTGAGTGAAATTATTTTTTATTGAAATTATAATAGAAATTATTTTTTATTTTGAGAAATTATTTTTTATTGTTTACTTTTAAAATATATATATATATATCTAAATAATTTGATTTTAAGTGCTACCAACCATAATAATTTATTAAAATTTACAATTGACTGCTAATCTGATGACATATTTTATAAAATTATTCAAGAAGTGGTGAACATTTTATGTTATGCATAAAAACTATAGCAATATCATTTTTCTTCATTGCTTGCTTAATTGAGAGATTATAAAATACAAATATACGATCATAATATATATATGTGAATAAACTCGAATAACTAATATATTTCTTACAATTTTTAAAAATTGCAGAATGATATCTTATATTTTAATATAATTAACCAGTAATAATTCAAAGCCGGATTGATTTTGTATTAATTAAGCCGCCGGCGCAGTGCCTAGGTCGTCGGAAAGAATCCTCAAGACTTGCACTTGCAACCTCAGACGCCGGATGTACTCCGCCGTGCGCAGGAGGAGCTGCGCCGCCGTCAGATCCCGGCCGCCCGGCACCAGCCTTTGCAGCTCCTTCACCCTCCTGCTCACCCGCTCCGGCGCCGCTTTAACTCCTCGGCCTCCGCCGCAGCTCTTCGCAGTCTGGTTCCGCCGTCCCCTGGCAGCCTCCTGCGGCCGCCGGCGCTGATTCCGCGGAGAGTTCATCGCGGATTAGTGATCGGAAGCGGAGAGAGTCGAAGGGGAGGAAGAGCAGGAGGAGGAGCATGTGGTTGAGTCGGCAAGAAGGAGATGAGTTTATTATATAAGCGGCGAAGTCGATTTCCAATTCAACCCCCAGATTCTCAAAATTTAAATATACACCCTCAAAACTTTGCCGAATACGCTTCTAAAACCGAAAAGATTTAACACAATTGACATTTCTGAAACATCGTGGGGCGAACCGAAACGTCCTCCGAAGGCCGATCCATTCATGGTGAGCTTTTGTTGCGTTGCGGGGGTGGGGGCCACGGGATGGACGCCACGTCATGTCATGTGCACGTGTCTGACAGCGTTGTCGCACGTGTAGGACAGCGTGTGTGATATATATATTTGTTTATGGACACACACGAGGGTTTATTTAATTTATTAATTAAACCTGAATGCGAAATCTGGCCTAACAATTAATTAATTATTTAACTTGCCTAATTAACCTTTATATATATATTGATTAATGGATTGGATGGCGAGCAATTCACCAATGTAATATTAATTAATATAATTTAAAAAAGTGACTTGATTTGAACACTCATATTAATGGGGTCTAATGAAGGATAAGACACGTATAGTTGGAAATTTTAGATTTAATAGACAATAGTGATGATGGCCCTCCATGCATTCCGAGCATGGTGAGTAGTGATCGACATATATTAATTAATCTATGTATTATATATATAAAGTGTGCATGTGCTTGCATGTGCTATGGCCATTCCTCAACAGCTAAGCAAGAAAGGAGCAAGTCAATGATTAATAGCTAGGGGTCGCAATTTGAGATCGAGTCGCATGATAATTTTGACTCATGATAGATTTTGTTTTGACTACCTCCGACATGATTATTTAATTAGTAATTGAATACTATAAAATTTTATATGGGTACGTCGATCTGGTTGACTCAGTTCTACTAGTTTAGACAAATGGATCGTGTCTTGTCCTTCAATAGTCGAAGTTATAATGAGTCTGTTTAAGAAGTATGATATGCAAATAATTAATAAGTTTAGAGATAAACACACAGGATGTGGCGGATTTTAGTTAGCCTTATATGATAGAGATGGTCAAGAGATGAGTTGATGTGTTAAATCAGAAAGTCAATAGTCAACTTTGAATGAACCGCGCCTCCATCTTGACCTCGGCTGTCTCGGTCATTCAGCCTCTCGTCCATACGATCACCGGTTACTCGGCCACTAGGTCCCTCGACCACTCCATCTCACTTGCCCACTAGGTCCCTTGGCCACTCCATCTCACTCGGTATCGTCTATCTTGACCTCAGCTGTCTTGGTCACTCAGCCTCTCGCCTATACGCCCACTCGGTCATCCCAACCTAGGTCATCTCGATTATTCGGTCATCCCAACCTAG
Source organism: Curcuma caesia (assembly GCA_037834155.1). Classification (NCBI taxonomy): domain Eukaryota; kingdom Viridiplantae; phylum Streptophyta; class Magnoliopsida; order Zingiberales; family Zingiberaceae; genus Curcuma; species Curcuma caesia. The sequence goes on from JBBMKF010302199.1 coordinate 7,218, forward strand.
GCCATCTCAGCCACCCGGTCTCTCAACCAGTTGGCTATTTTGACTTGGATCATCTCGACAGCTCGGTCCCTCAACCGTCTCAGTCATAGTCATTCTATTTATTCGGCTACTAAATAGCTCAGCAGCTCGACCGATCATTTGCCTCCCCCCCCCCCGCCTCACACAAAAACCACAAAAAATTCGCAAGTATGTGATATCTACTAAGAGGTCAGGGCGGTTATGAGGTTGTCAGGTCTGGTTCCCTAGATCCCCTCGTGTCTACGCATACAATCAAGTAAGAATAATCAACAATATCGGACCACATGACGGTTACGAGGTTGACAGACTTGGTCCCTCGGACGCCTCATGTGGGGACCCCATGTCAGCAACTAGTAGACTTGGTCTCCTCGGCCTCGGCAGAGGTCTTTCCTTAGGTCGACGTGGAAATTTCTTTTTCGTAATTATATAACCCTCCCACAAGTATGAGAAACTCTCTCGGCAACTTCAGCAATTTCGCCTACTTTAATTTCTTTGCTGCATCTTCTTCTACCGGTACTAATTTGAGTGTCGGAATGATCAATCTAAAATCTCTGGTACCTATCTAACCCTCTTGTTCAGTCTCTCTTCAGGTTTATTTATCGGCAAGAGCATGAAATTGTTGATTAATGATTTATCGGCAACCGTTTCTTCAGGTTTCTTCATCGGTGGGAGCGAAACTGTGCATGAGTCGAATTTTTGTTGATTAATGATTTGACTGTCCATGACATCCAGCCGGAAGAACACACATGTTCTGAAAATATCCCTAAATTTTAAAATTTCTTTGAAAACAACATCCTTGTTTTGCATGATTATCTAGTATAGTTTTGCTTAATCAGTCTTTCTTTCTAATCATGATCAACATCTATCTCTACGATGTAGAAGAAAGAACAATTAATTAATTCACAAGTTCAAATGGATATTAATTTCTAAATGAATAACAAAAACACACAACTCTACTAGATTTCAAAGGCAATGAATCAAAGGTAATTAAGGGTTGTCTACTCTCTTAATTAATGCACAGACAGAACGTTGTCGCAGATGCTCATCGTTCCTCAGTGCGCAGCAAGTGATTGCATAAACGACTATGAGGAAACAAAGCAGTGCGATATTGGCGACAGTGAGCTTCCTCCATCCGCCCTTGAGCGTTATGATAACTCCAGTCTTGCACGAGTCGCACGCGTAGCAAAGCTTGTCCTCGTCGTTGCTCCACGCCGAGCAATCAGGCGGCGAGGAAGCAGCGCCGGCGAAGCTCGGGCTCACCCACGTCGTCGTGTTCACGTACATGAACTTACAGTACCTCGGTGGCTTGCAGCAACCAGACTAAAAAATATATATTGATGATAATTCAAATATTTAAAGTTGTGGGAGCAAAATGAGATTATCTGAAAGTTCGTGGTGGGATTGGTAAATGTCGACCGGACCTGGATCGGCGATAGCTTCTCGTAGAAGTCGACGTCCGTAGGGCTGGCCGCGACGCCGGCGGCACTGCGGCACGCGCCGCTCTCCTTCAGGCACGACTCGATCACGACCCAGTTCTTCCACTCGAGCACCCTCTTCGCCAGCCAGTGCGAGAAGTCCTTCAGGCGGTGCTCCTTAATGTGCCCCGGCAGCTGTAGCTTCCGCCCGACGGCTCCCCTGTGCGTCACCACCAGCACCGCCACCGTGAGCGCCACTGCCGCCACGATCACCACGAAGAGCAGCGCGAGGTACGCCCACAGGAACGCCCGCCGCCGGAAGCAGGCGCCGACGAGGCCCAGCGCCGAGGCCACGAGAGTCGCCGCGCCCAGCGACAGTGGCAGAGGGAACAGGACCCGCTCGCATTCCGTTGTGCCGCCGCGCAGGCGGAGCCACAGCGCCACCCCGATCGCGGCCAGCGACGCCAGCAGCGTCAGGAGGTTGAGGGCGCCCACCACGCCGTTGCTGATCCTTGCCATTGCTGGAGAAGGACACGATGGAGGAGTTGTCGTCTCTGCCCTGTCGTTCTTTCCATGGCAGAGGAAATGGCGATCGGCGGGGATTAAATGAATCTCTCGCCGCAAATTCCATGAGAGGTGAGTTGGAATCGGAAGAGAAACGGAGGAAGAATGAGTTGGAATCGGTTTTTCTTAGCCGTGATCGGGTGAAATTAAAGAGTAACCTCTATAATTGGGAAAAAAAATCGAATTTTTCCTAATTTTATATCAAATATTTAATTTAGTAAAACTTGTCTGGTAATTCGATAATAAAATTATTATTATTTTTGCAAAGAAATTGCGAGGAAAAATTATGTACAATGTAACGGGAAGTATACTATATAACGTCCAGCGTAACGGACTTGACTTTTCCAGTTCCGAGTCGTTTTATAACGACCGTTACAAATCCCTCCTCCCAGGAATCATCCAGAAACGGTAAGGCTTCGCGATGGCCGGCAGTAACACCGGAAGCGTCAAGGTCAGTGCCATTGATCCCGGCTTACTGCTAGATCTTATCGTTTGTTCATTGTTCATCTCTCCGATGGTCGGTTGGATCGCTTGCCGCCCTAGATCGCTGGAGGAATCGATCGGCATCTTCCTTTGGATCTATCTTTCGATCTCGCTCTGATTTGGTAGTATGAATGTTCATAATCTCATCGTGGTTTTGATTTCCATCAAGTTTAGTTTGAAACATTGATCAGGTGTCTGACATGGAGAAAGTGATTTGACAGTCTATTGAATTTTGCGGTTATCTTCCAGAACAGAATTTTGTCGAAAGGGCTGGGTAATTGGAAAACAAGACTGACAAATTGCTACTCGATCTATACATAAACTAGTCTTGATTTCATGTTTAACCAATTGATTATCGTCAACTTGCTTGGATAGTGCTCATATTTGAGGAATTTTGTCACTGTTAAGTGTGGCATTTTGATACCTGATTCCCATAGTGTCATATATAGTGGGCTTAGTGAAGTATCATCATGAACAATAGTTCAGAATCATGATTCAATGTTCATTTACTTGGTTATATCGGCTGCTTTGTGTCACACAATAACAAGGTCCAGATTGGCTTCCGGGATCTTACTTCCTTTTAACTCTATAAGGTTTTATTGCTATTAGTAATCCGAATATTTAGGCAACTTTTATTATGTTTAATAGTTGTTTTCCTTTATCCTTCTTATCTGCATCTAATTTCTGAATTTTGTAATTCTATATCTCTTGCTAACCCTACATTATCTATCTCAAAATCCCTTTTTTTTTCTACATACCTTTTTTATGGTCTGTTTTCATTGTCTAACACTCTAATCCATGACTTCTTATATATTTTTCTCTTTACTCTAAAATAACCTGATGATAATGCTGATTTAGTCTAAGTAGTTTCATAATCAAAATTTTCATTATCAAGCTCCATTTTCAGAGGCATGTTCATCGTAGATGGTTTGTGGTAAACATTACTAATATTTTCCTGCTAGATCTTACTTTATAAAGTCGGTATTGTATATCATTCACCTTTCTTAATGAATATCTTCATATGAGTTGTCACTACTACTACTATGCAGGATGAAACACAGCCCCAATTGACTTAAATACTTTCTTTTTAATTTCAGGCTGACCAAGATTCAGAGTACCCAACACAAAGCACTGCTGACATGACTGTATTTGTGAGTCTTATCAGTTTGTCTGTCTTGAAATTTCACAGAGATTGTTGCCTTGCTGACAAACATAGTCATACATTCCAATTTTGTTAATGTCTCAATTCAATCTCTATTAAACCTTTCTATTGAAATGGTTGTTTGAATTTGACTTCTTCATATACTATTAGTACATGAATTTACTTTAAAATACTGGTATTTCATTAACCCATTTCTTTTGGGCTTTTGCAGGTCCAAAACCTTCTCGTGCAGATGGTATGATGTTTTTTCTTTATTCAGCAATAATTTCGCTCGCTTAGCAGATATGTTTAGTTGATACAATATTTGATGCTTAAAACTTAAATCTCCTTTTGCAGCAAAGTAGGTTCCAGGCAATGTCTGAGGGCATCCTCTTGAAGAATATCCTTTTTGTACGCTAGCAATAAGTATACTTTTAAGAAGCTCCTTTTTTGGCCTTGGCAAAAACACCATGAACGTATAGTTTACACCAATACACTGTTTAAAATTTAATTTCTCTCATAACTAAACTGCAAACCCATTGAAATGATTTGCAATTTCAAATTCGGATAATATCTATACATTTAGGTGGACTAAAGGAGCATCTGATGGAATTGAGACTCCTAAATTTAGTAGTACATTTCTACTATATGTTGTTGGCATCCTGTGCTTTGTCTTTAAGCTACTGCACCATCTGGTGCATATTAGGACTGTTAGGTCTTCTTGTATGCCATATATGATGACTTTGCTTTGTCCCTCTATTTAATGACTAATCTACAAATTTCAACTTGATAACAGAATTTTGGTAAGAAGATTACAAAACTGATACAAACAACTGTATCTATCTATACCTGTCATTATATTACTCTCTTTAACATCAGTACACTAGATGAAATGGGAAGCAAGATTGACGAACTGGAGCAGAGCATCAATGATCTCAAAGCTGAGATTGGGGCGGAGGATGCAGCCAAACCAAAGCCAGAGGAAGCCAAACCTCGTGATACTGCATGAGCTAGGTAATCAGCTATTTCTCCAAGTGTTTAAAGAGTGTGATTTTGTGATTAAATTGTGGCCTATTGTGCCTGATTTCTTGAATCCTTTTTACGGGTGTTTCTGAAAGAATAATTAAATCATTTTTCATCAATTAATTTATGGTTTTCCTTAAATGTATTTTTTCGACTGTGGTGATATTTTCATCGAGTTTAATATGATCATGAAAGCTAACGACGAAGAAATATAATGAATAAAGAGTTACTAAATCAAGAACATGAACTTCATAAATGGCATCCAGCTAGTTCATTGCGCGAAGGATGCGGCCTCGATATTAACGACGACTTTCGGCGACATCCACAAATCTTGGAACCAGCTCTTCTATTGCTATTTAAGCCGACCTCACTGCACCATCAGCACCCAATGAAATGAGGCCGCGAAGCCAAAGCTCGATGCTGAACGATATTTATTTCGTCTTTGCTGTCTTGGCGAAAACAGCAGATCCTCCCTTCGGTGCCACCGCTGGAAGCTGTTAAAAAAAGCCCCGTCTGTTTCGTCGCCAGTGGATTTCCCCGTCGGCGAAGCGCGCTCTCTCCTATTTAGTTCGTTCTCCTCCGCTGGATCTTCTCCTCCCATGGCTTCCTTGCTTAGGGCACCCCTCGATTTTCCGGTCGCAGATTCTTCTTCCTCCTCCTCTTCTTCTGAATTTCCCTATCGGTTCTGCGAGGCCAGGAAGGTGAGACCTTTTAGCTCTCCTCGGCGTGCTTTCTTGTCTTCGATGGTTTCTTTGCGGGTTTATTTTGAAATCGAGTGGTTTCCGTTTCAGATCGGAGGTTCGCTGCTGAATTTGGGGAGAGTGAACGTTGCGCGACTGAGAATCCGGCTGTCCATCGAGTAAGATCACTTCCTTTTGAGGCTCTGGATTGGTAGAAAGGAAGCCGTAATGGAAGTTGGCATGTTTTTTTTTTTGGTTGATTCGGCGATCTTCATTGGGTTTTGGATTCGCAAGCTCTTCGGCTGTTGAATCTGAACCCAATTTGGAAAGATGGTAGCGACGAGGACGCCATTCCTCCTTTTTTTGTTCTTATGCCTGCAACCTGTTAGATCATATGCCTGCCTGAACTCTACAGGTCCTTATTATGTTCATTATCATATAAGATTAAGATTGGTCCAAACAAAATGCATCCTTGGCTCCTTTAGCAATGGATAAATACATATATCACCTTGTTCATGTTGTTATGAAAGAAATATGTTTTGCATTAGATTGATATTTTCTCATTCATTCAGTTTTACTGGATCATGATAATCGACTCACATCTTATTTACAGGGAAAAACACATTTCGATCAGGAAAACTTCCAAAGAGCCTATTCAATTGCCTAGAGAACATATAGAAAATGAAAGATACATCGGAGCAGATCCATTTAAAGAATTGGAATTCAGATTCAGGGGTTTCAAACAACAGAATTACGTGTAAGTAGAAATTTATGCATAGTTTCTCAGTCTAATTTTTAGTCTGCGCAACTAATGATGTTATTATGCAATGAATAGGGAGAACCTCAGTCACTATCAAAATCTAGCCGAAGGCCAATCACCTAAGGTTCTTGCAATACATTCACTTCGGTTGAGATCTAGTTTCCTCCTAATTCTCGCATACATGCAGAGCCTTTTATAACTTGTCTATAGTTTGTAGCATAAGGTATTGATCTATCGGTAGTTTTTCATGTAGTTCATGGTGATTGCTTGTGCGGACTCGAGAGTCTGCCCCTCCAACATATTGGGGTTTCAGCCCGGGGAAGCATTTACGGTCAGAAATGTGGCAAATTTAGTTCCTCCCTTTCGGGTAAAACGCACAAATGATTTCGATATACAGATTGTGTTCCAGACCATCTCAAAGAGATTTGTCAATGGAACTTGTAACCTATCATTTTCGGTTTGCAGCATGGTGGTTCAGAAACTAGCGCAGCCCTTGAGTTTGCTGTGAACTCTCTTGAGGTAAGTCAATTCCATAAACCAGATTCAAATGCTATTTAGCACAGAAAGTTTGCTGTAAACTAACTCTTACTGCCTTGTGGTTCTTATCGATATATTTCGTAGGTCGCAAACATATTAGTTGTGGGACACAGTCGTTGTGGAGGCATTCAGGCTCTCATGAGAATGAAAGATGATTCTGACTCTAGGTAAGTCATGACTCTAGGTACTTCATGCTTACTGAATGTATGCAGACGACATACCGATCCAATTTACCGTTACATATTCCTATCGATATTCAAAAGCTTTATCAAGGATTGGGTGTCTGTGGCAAAGAGTGCGAGGTTAAGCACAAAGGCTGCTGCTGGAAATTTGAGCTTTGAAGCCCAGTGCAGACATTGTGAAAAGGTAATCATCCATGGTATCATCTTTATCATCAGACGATAAAGGTTCACTTTGATCTTTTCCAGATAAAAAACATGTATGAAGGGTCCCTTCACCAAAAGACACCAGCAATACTAACTTCAAGTTAATTTAGTTACATCAAATGCTACAATTCAGTTATAGAATATGACTTACATTGGCATAGTAAGTAGTTATTACAGGTTGATTATAGTAGACCTTCGGGCAAGTTTTATCCATCTAAGTTTCTTTACTGCAGGAATCAATCAATGGCTCATTGCTGAACTTGTTAACCTACCCATGGATCGAGAATAGAGTGAGTGAAGGGACACTATCCCTTCACGGTGGCTACTATGACTTCATCAACTGCACCTTTGAGAAATGGACTCTTGTGTACAGAGAAGGCCTGGAGGGAGGCAGCAAGTATGCGATTAAAAATCGCTCCTTATGGTCTTGAACACAAGGATTCTTTTTCACTGAAAAACTTGGAGTTCTATCAGCCATTTTCTATGTGTATAAGATAAACAGTGTGTGATGTGGTTTAAATTAATGTTCTTAGTATTTGTATGAGTTGATGTGTGTATGTTCTGACAGGCAATAAACACCTTTTTGTTTATCTAACAACGAGTTGGTGTGATCGAGTTCCATTTCTATGATAAATGATACACCAAGGCGAAAGATCGAATGCCGTTTTTCTTGAACAAACAGGAAAGAAAGAGAAAAGATCAAAATTTTAAATCAAGTGAAGTTGCTATTACCTCTAACAAAGTTGTTCGGAAGTCGCAACTTCTTTATGATGATAATCGACTGAGGCAGCGACTGTACATTATTCCGGCGAACACAATCGGAGATAATTTCTGATTCCGGAATTGCTGCATCAGTTGATGTTGTGAGAATGTTCCCGAGATCCGAAAGAAAATTGATTCATCAGGTTTCGGTATTTATGTCGATGGCGGCCGATCGCGCTCCCCTGAGCCTCTCGGAACTCCTCGTTCCGACCTCTGATAACGAGACCTTCTTTGGCATGCTTTCCCCGACTCTCTTCTTGGCCATGGCTTTCTTTCTGGAAGCTAAAGGCGTCGCCTTTACAGGGGTAGTGGCCGCCCCCTTTTTTTTATGAGGTTGGAGGTTGAAGGGGTGGAGTGACCGGGAAGATTGGACGGAAGGGTTTCCATTCGGCGCCGAATTCCGGCCGAGGGGAACGAATCCCCATGAGAAATAGTACATGTCGGTGTCCGGAACTATAGGCGGCTCAGCTTGCAAAGGAGTGACACAGAATGTCCGCCGGCAGTTAGGGCACTGGAGGTTCTTGCCTTTGTATTCGCTGCCATACTGGTGCAGATGGAAGCAGGACAGGCACACCGCCCAGATCGTCGAAGAAGGACGAGCCGGGGGAGGCGGAGGGCTGGCGGTCAAGGGGAGAGGAGGAATCAAGTTGCA
>JBBMKF010302310.1:0-15637 GCA_037834155.1 Curcuma caesia
ATCATAATTAAGATAAAGATACATTTAATGGTAATTAAATGGAGTCATGTATTATAATAATATAATAAAGATAAAGATCCATTGTAATGGAATAAATATACATGTAATTATTATAACAAAATGAATATAATTATTATAATAAAGATAAAGGTACATGGATCGTTTTTAATTAAATTGGAAACTTGACAGATGTTAAATTGATTTTCCTAATCATTAAATCGAATATGAATATGGACCAATCACCAATGCTGATATATATGAATTGATTTTCCTAATGAAGAAAGTATTAGTTCGTACATTCACACATGCGAATGCACCAATGCTAATTTTAATATATGTGAATGATTTTACTATAAAATTAATTGAGAAAATAATTAATCATTGAGAATTAATTAATCACTTGATTAATTATAAGATTAATTGATAATGCCGCTAATTAATTTTAATCAATCAGTTATGTACGGCGGACGGCGGCGGCAGGAAAACTTAATTATCAATTAATTAATTAATTATTGTAATTAATTATGGCTACCCGACGCTGAAATATAATACATGCTTTTCGACCTTTGATATACCCTTAGACCCTATAAATAATCTCCATCTTGCTACTCAAAAAAATAGCAAGATCAAACACACAACAAACAACACTAACTTTTTTTTTTCTTATGTTTTCTTCTCTCCCTTTTATCTCCAAAAAGAATTTTAAGATTTCAAAAATTCATCATGACTCAAAATTTTGTTGTTGTATCTTGAAAAAGATAGATGTCAATAAACCGTAAGCAGATAATTGAGAGCTACTTCATACAATCTTTTTAAGCCATTATCAAAATCAAAATAAGTAATACTAATTGCAGGTCTGCTTGCACCAGGAAAATTTGTCCAATTAACAAAAGTATTTAAAAAAACGTTTACAATTAATTATTTTTACGAGTTGATTGATGAATACTATGAAGGATTAAGTCTACATTGATTGCTTAAATCATTTATGAATACTATATATGTATAGTGCTTACAGCAAGCTGCGACCTTGAGCGTCTGAGGGTCTTCTCGGTTACGCGGCGAGCCCGCGACGAAGGCCACGGCGTACTTGCTGGTGAGGATGGGATCCTCGCCGGGCGTCTCCTGTCCTCTTCCCTACCGCGGGTCTCTGAAGATGTTGATGTTGGGACTCCAGAAGAAGGTGAGACCCGCGTGCCCCACATTGTGCATGGCTCTCGCCTCCATCGATAACACTTCGCCAATTAATTCGAACAGAGAGATGTTGAATGAGGCGGCGGTGGGGAGGACTTGGGGGAAGCTGGTTGCGCCAGAGACTAAGGCCGAGAAGCGCGAGCCGCCGCCGCTAAAGGACACGCCGTGCAGCGCCTCGTTCCACCAGTTGTAGGCAGGGATTCCGAGGTGCGGCGTGTCGACGGTTTTGTGGCCCAAGAAACTGATCTTTTCCTGCAGAGTGAGGCGGCTCACCAGGTCCTTGGCGCGAGAGAGATGATCCAGGGTGGCGTTGCAGAATGGTAAAGCAGACAAGGATGGGTTGCAAAGAGTACTGGAACTTGTGCATCGCAGTCATGAGAAAAACAGAGCAACGAAAGAAGAAGAAGAAGAATTTGAACTTTGAAGAAGAGTAGGCATGGTTGGTGGGAATTGATGAATTTGACTTCGTTTCAAGTTTGCCAGTGGTGGTTTTGCTTTGGCAGTTTAAAATTAATATTACGGTGAATTCAGTGGTGGTTTTACTTGTGTAGTCTTCAAACGTAGATTTTTTAAAGACAATTTATTGTTCAACTGTCTATCGGATAAGAAATCTTAATTAATTACATATTCTTTAAAAAAACGAAACCTTATTCTGACTTGCTTTTTGAAGTACAAAGATTTCTTTTCTATTAAGCTACATCGCCTTATTGTTTTGCTTGAATAATGGCATTTTATAGTTTTTTTATAACAATCTTACATGAAGGAGTAGGACTTCAGAATCCAATTTTACTGGACTTTATCGAATAATTTCAACGTCTATTAAATTTTAAAAAATCATTTCAAAATTACTAAAAGAATAAAAAATAAAAAACTGAATTCACATTAATTTTAAAATATTTTTTTATAATGTTCTGTTATCTTTTGCATTAATTAAAATAATGTGCTAAAGTGGTCGGTTCTAAACTGAAGAGCAGTAACACTCTTGTTTGAAGTTACCTTTAATTGGATGTGTCAAAGGAGTTGTTTGGTGCTCTCTGATGAAAATCAACCTCTTTACGTCGACGATCTTCGACCAGATGACTGCACCAGGCCCCAGCGTCTTCCTCTTTGACACAGATCGATCAGTTCGATGTCTTCGTCAGTCACAACTACTGTGTCGTCTTCTTCCTCGAGCTTCAGACATCTCTCAACAGTCTGTCTCGACCTCCTCGAGCTTCAGACATCTCTCAACAGTCTTTCTCAACCCACTAGACATCTTCAACAATATCGACTCCAGCTATAGCCTCCTCACTCAACCTTCAGCAATCCAACACCTTCGAGCAAACTTCTTTGAGAGTCCTGGATTCCCATACTTGTTGAAGTAAATTTAATGTAACTTTTTTTTAATTATTTATTTATTTAATATGAGTATTACGGTTCACGATTGGATATGATTCAGAATTTACAAAATTTCCTGAAACAACTTTAGCCCATCCTTCCCTTTAATTGCCCCTCGAACTAAACTCAAACGTGCCAAGCCATTGCAGTTACAAGTTTTATTCGCAAACTGAACTCTTCCTTCTCGGCAACGTAGTTTTGCGTACTGTACTGACATTGAAAATCATATTTTAATATTGCCATCCCGGAAGTCCATGCACGTACAGAGTTAGAAGCTCGATCAATTAGTCCTCGGAACTTGAGCTGAGGAGCACCTGAAAACTTTTTGGAACTTGTAGTGTGCCATTCAGGACATATGGGCATTAGCATGGTTGGCTGGAAGTGAGAGAAAGGGGGGGGGTGGAGAGAGAGAATGATGGGATGAAAGGATCGTCTCAAAAGGAGTTAGTCTCTTTGATTTAGCTACCAGTAGTAATTGTGGATGGTCAACTGCAGAAGCAAACCCACCCCTTTTTCATCCTCAAAAGCATGCCATGTCGGCCAACTCGTACAGGCAAGTCACTTCACGGCAGTCCTTTCAGTACTGAAGAGCAAGAGGACATGCATGTCTCGATGGCCAAAAGATGAGCAAGGTAATAGCGTTTTCTGATTTGTCGATTTCCTGACACATGATACAGTATTGCATCGGCTAAAAGCTTAATTCAAGCAAGAGTCAAGAGTCACTTGCCTCTGTAATCTAGCCTATTTTTGTGTGTTTTTTCTTCTTCTTCTGTATTTAATTGAATTAGAAAAGATGCACGGAGGAATAATATTATTTTAACAGAGGTTTTCTATTGGATGACCTACATAGTGTACAAATAATCATCCTGTATTTTACAGGATAACTTCTAAAGGAATCATCAAATAATACGTAGTCGAGTGTTTATGTTCTAGCTAGGAAAACTAATGATGGTTAGAATAAACTATGGCAGTCAGAAAGCAAGGAAGTCCCTGAGATTGCAGTGTTGGTGGCAAGGAGAAAATGATGCAGCAACCAACAAATGATCAATGATGTCTACAATTATGGAATTAGGAGGTGAGAATGAGCAACTTGATTAATAGAAAGAAACAAAGAAAAAGAAATAACAGTAAAAGAGAAGCTATATACCTGTGTGAGTTTTTGAGAGAATTAGATAAAAATCAGTGAGGGTTCTGGTATTGTGACATAATTTGATAATTGAACTATGTATAATTGATTTTGATATTTTATTGCCTTCTATATATATATATATATATAATCCATTTTGAGTGATCTCCTATACCTCACAAAATTAGCCAACTAAATATATTACTTAGAATATAAAAACATTGATATATCGTATGGAGAGCTGCCACAATCGAACCCCAACAGCGTCGCCACCTTGATGTCTTCGTGCCCCCCAAAGCACAGGCATGCAACGTGAACCGTCTCCCAACACGTGGCGCCTTCCTTGTTCCGTATAATTCTTTTTCAACTAATCCTTCTAAATAACTTGCTAATTGATCAGCGACCAGAGATTGTGCATTTAATGAGTTGCTAATTAAGTTGAATGCAAGCAATCTTTACATGTTCAGTTGACCTAGAGCTATCAAATGCTTTTTACCACCTCTCTGACTTCCTATTGGCCATTTTGAATATTAAACAAATATATACATGCATGAACAAGATCCAAATTTTGGGGAACATCCTTCCTAAATCACTGACAGTTATTCCAACCACATGATAAAAAAAATTCTCAATCATTCAATTTATTTTTCTTATGGAAGATCTTGTCTTTTGGACTTTAAAATGATCAGCTCCCATGGCTTTGGCTTATATATAGTACCTCTGTCAGTCAGAAAGTTTCATCTACTCTCAACTTTAGCCACTTCAAACTTTCTTTATACTAGCTACCATATACCTCTCGTCAAACACTTTCCTCCATGAAGCATTTTAAATCAGCCATGCTTGTTCTATTCCTCATGTTACTTTTACCAAACAGGTCCAAAGGTACAGCTTCAGATCATATCTTATTTTGAAAAATATCATGTGAAAATATTTCAGATACAGTTTTGATTTTCTTCTCTCTTGTTCAGGAATCAGGTTATTGATGGAAGAACAGTCACCGAAATCCAAAGACTACCTTCTCCATGTGAGTATATAAATGTATAGCTTGATGCTGTTATTGCTTTGCTAGCTCCTCTCAGCTGATCGCTGATACTGTCATATTGGATGTTGATGGCAGGAGGACAATTTGAGGAGCCATGACATGAGTAAGGAGAAGAAGAATGGAGCAGTAATCGACAGCAAGCAAGGGGAAGCGCATGTCTACAGCTCGTTGCCGCCGCCACTGGAAACGAAGCCTCCAACGACAACGACGACGACGATGCAGAAATACCCTGACGTCCTAGATATTGCAGGAATGGACTACTCTCCTGCAAAGAGAAAGCCTCCAATCCACAACTGAAGTAGCATAGATGCAGCTTAGGAATTTAGTAGTGGGTATCAGTCAGTAGTGGTAGATAGGTAGAACTGTTGAAGGACAACATTGCCGGAAATGCTGCAGTTTTCTCGGACGAGGTCCCATATTTGTAAAGTGGGTTAGATGAAGTCGAGTGAGGCCAAGGGAGGAGCAGTGGGCTGGGAGAGACAAAGATGGGGAGAGATTTGTCTCAAGTGTGTGTGGCTTATCAATTGGGACGACGTCTTTCGTCCTGCACCAATTAAATGTGGCATTGTGTGTTACTATCGGCAACCTGATCATGTCAGGGCGGCTCATTGCCACTGACAGTGCTTTTGAAGGTAGCAAACATGGCTGCATGGAGCTAGCATGGTGGTGTGGTACCATGAATGTGATAACTCACCAAGGTTAATAACGCTGTTGCAGATGTTGACACGGTTCATAACTACGCCTGCAGCAATATTGCAACCACTTGAATATATATATATATATATTTAGGTTAACATAAGAATCAAAATTACTACGCTTACATTCACACATAATCAGAATTATGATCCATGGCTACGCATTTATGATAATAAAAACAAACTACAAATGCAACAAGAACATCCATTTCCATGTATTTGTCGGCAGGCTGAGGCTTTTCCTGAAAAATTATTGAAGAAACTATCGTCTGATCCTTTAATTTCTTCATAATGAAAGTTTAATGAAACAGGACAGACCAAGTTACGTTAATTAATTTGAAACGCTTCACAAATCCGTAGACGTAAACAGATATGACAAAGGGATTGAGGAATTATAAAAGTAGACGTAAAATTTGTTGAATAAGCAAGCACAATAAAGTAGAATAAACAAGACAAATCAATATTTGAATGAACAAAACGGATCAGATATAGAATAACCTATTTCCTATCTATAGCATTTCAGCATGACAACCAAAGGAACAAATTAAATATAAAGAGCCTCATTCAATTTTATTTCCAATCAAATTCAAAAAACAAAGGCACCTAATCAAAAGAAAATTGAAGATACTAAATTAAACAGATGAATTAAAAAGCTTGGACCACCAAGCCAACTCCTTCAAAAGCTCAACGAGGAAACAAAGACTAAATGGACCTACAATCCTGAGAAATACTTATTCAGACTTAAAATCTAGTAAATGTATCATTTACAGAAGTAGCTAGGTGAACTCTGCGTTCACAAGTCAACCAAATCAAAAGTTCTAGACACGGCCTTGTGCCAAGATTCAGTCTTTCTCTTTCTCACTTCTTCAGACAATTCGGGACGAAATATTGTATGTTTTTCTTCGTGTCCAGAGGCAAATATCCATTCTTCAGTCCAGACACCAATAGCTAGTCCAGCAGCATAAGCTGCTCCGAGAGCCGAAGCTTCGATATCTGCAGGTCGGGCCACTGGACTGCCCAATAGATCAGCCTACCATACAAAAGATATCCGGTTATCGAAAACATGTTGGCAAAGTCAATGGTTGCAAAATAATTAACAGGGTAAAGTTAGTTTACTTCTTTAACTCAGGAACTGCTAATATTCACCTATGTTAATCCAAAATTTGCAAACTATATACAATACAATGGTGTACAGATGAACAGCGACGATGAAAATGACAGTTAATTTTCATATTTTTTATAGCTATTGTTAAGGCTTGATAGATAAAACATGCCAAAATTTTTGAAAATGAGGTGAAATATTGTACCTGAATTTGCATCAGCAGATTG
Organism: Curcuma caesia; assembly: GCA_037834155.1. Taxonomy (NCBI): domain Eukaryota; kingdom Viridiplantae; phylum Streptophyta; class Magnoliopsida; order Zingiberales; family Zingiberaceae; genus Curcuma; species Curcuma caesia. The sequence continues at coordinate 6,761 of JBBMKF010302310.1, forward strand.
TTAACCGAGGCACCGCCGTCAACGCGAAGCAAGAATTCGCCGTCCTTAGTTTTTACCTCGCCGGCGCCGTCCGATGCATCTTTATGCATCGAAGAGAGCACATCGTTCACCTGAAAGCACATGCTTTCGAGCACCGCCCGTGCTATGTGATATTTGGTGGAGAACCCCGTCATCCCCACGCACACCCCGCGCGCGTCGTCGCGCCACCACGGCGCGAACAGCCCGTTGAACGCCGGTACGAAGTACACGCCTCCCGAATTCTCCACCATCTCTGCCATCTCCTCGATCTCCGCTGCCGTCTGGATGATCCCCAGTCCGTCCCTCAGCCACTGTACGGCCGCGCCGGCGATGGCGATCGAGCCCTCCAGGGCGTAGTTGGTGGGAGCCTCCGAGCCGAGCTTGTAGGAGATGGTGGTGAGGAGGCCGTGAGAGGATTTGACGATTTCCTCGCCGGTGTTGAGCAGGATAAAAGCTCCAGTGCCGTACGTGCTCTTGGCCTCGCCCTTCCGGCAGAGATGGCCCAGCATCGCGGCGTGCTGGTCGCCGAGGCAGCCGGAAATGGGGATCCCGGATAGCGGCCACCCGTTGGCGATCATGCCGACGGTCTCCGAGTTGCTGATAATTTTGGGGAGGATGTTGGGGGAGATGCCCAGGGTTTCGAGGGTGGCGCTGTCCCATTCTAGGGTTTGGAGGTTCATCAGCATGGTCCGGGAGGCGTTGCAGCAATCGGTGACGTGGAGACCAAGCACGGACTTCTCATTGCGATTGACGGCGCCGCAGCCGCCGGTGAGATTCCAGATCATCCAAGTGTCGATGGTACCAAACATGGCGTCGCCGGAGCGGATGGCGTCCCCGACGACGTCCGAGTTCTCGATGAGCCAGAGGAGCTTGAGGGCGCTGAAGTAGGGGCTGATGGGGAGGCCGCAGGAGGGGACGAAGTGGTTGCGACCGCCGGGGAGCTGCCTGATGAGGCGGTGGCAGATGGCGCTGGTGCGGGCGTCCATCCACACGATTGCATTGTAGAGCGGAAGGCCAGTGGATCGGCTCCACACCACCGTGGTCTCCCGCTGGTTGGTGAGGCCAATGGCTTGGAGGCCGGCGTCGACGTTGTAGCCGGCGGCCGTGGCCTTGTCGAGCGCCTTCGCCATGCACACTCGCACGCTCTGCAAGATCTCCATCGGATCGTGCTCCACCCATCTGCAACCATCCATCCCTCTCGCACTTCCATGATCGAATCAAACAACAACAACATAAAAGAAAAAAAAACATGAACAATATATGAATCACATACCCGGCTTCGGGGTAGAATTGAGTGAACTCGACCTGGTGAGAGGCGACGGCCTTGGCGTGGCGATCGTAGATGATGAAGCGAGTGGTGGTGGTGCCCTGATCGATCGATCCGATGAACAATTCTTCCTCTCCTTCCGACATCTTTCTTTCCTTTGATTTGCTTACGATTCAAATCAACCAATCAACTTTGGCAAGTTTTTGCCAATGAGAAAACTGGAATTTCGGATAAAGAAGGGACGCGAGGAAGAGGGAGAGCGAGCGAGGTGGAGAAATTAATGAACAATAACGTGGAGATCGAGAGAGAAGGAGAGATGAGATGGCTGGTACGAACAGTCGTTAATCGCCTCGTTGACTATTTCCAAGGGTTGAAAATGAAAGTGTTTTTTCTTCATATTTTAAAAACAAAATTAATAATGTGAAATTTTCATTAAATATAAAAAATGGGGGAAAAAATAAAATCTCTCTTTATTTCTTATTTTAATTTTAAATCTTAAATGTGGTACCTTGAATACTAGGAAATTTTGAAATTGAAAATAAAAAATAAAAGATATTATAGATTTTTTCTAATCCCCCAACAAAATACTCTCACGTTATATCACTATTGCATACAAACGAACATATAAATATGCCATTTTTTTTTTGCTCCCAAATATATAATCAGGTCCGATACTCGAGTGATAAATTGATTAAATATTTATGAAAATAATCCATTGAGAAATAAAAATTTTTTCATATGAAAAAATAATTCGATCATCATTTACTCTCTTTAAATTAATTATTATGGTGCCAATAAATCGTATAATAGTGGCATTTTTAATAGCGAAATACCGTCAATTAATAATAACGTTAAATATTCGATTTTTTCATAAAATTTTAATTCTACACAAAATTTAATTTTAGGCGGTACCGCTTAAGATGGGAATATTTCGCCGCCAGTACATCGTACCTCGTCGTCCTGCCAACTCACCGAAGTAGCAAAGCATGATGATGATTTCATCCGCTCCTCCGTCATTGGATCCTGCTGCTTCTCTCCCTCTCTTACTTTTGGCTCTTCCGCTCTTCGCCAATCTCGTCGTCGAGAAAGAGATCGGAGGGGAAAGTGCGTGGGGTGTCTTCTCAGATGGCGATCCTCTACTCGCTGGTGGCGCGAGGATCGGTGGTGCTGGCGGAGTTCAGCGCGTCGCCGATGAACGCGAGTGCGGTGGCGCGGCAGATCCTGGAACGGATCCCCGGTTCACAGGACACACATGCTTCCTACTCGCAGGACCGCTACATCTTCCACGTCAAGCGTACCGATGGCCTCACCGTCCTCTGCGTCGCCGATGATACCGCTGGCAGTGAGTTCTCTCTTTCCCTACCCTGCCATTCTTCTCTTACATCGGTGCCCGCTGTGAATGCTTACTTATTGATTCTTTGACGTGTTTATTGTGCTTTCTTGAAAGTAAAAGGGTCAAACTATTCTGATCTCTTCAATATCAGTAGCCGTATAAAAAATCTCGTCCTGTCAAATTGGATTCATTTATTGTAGAAAGAAATGTTTAAACATATTTTCACCGCCCCAAATGGCCGATTGGGAGAGAAAAGAAATAAGTTCGCCTTTACTAAAATGATTGCTCGTGCCATATAACCAGACGGACTGGCTATAAAAGAGGTCACCTGTCATTGTATGTAGAACAAAAGGTGGTTTTGACATTATTCGCCAGATCATTCCACATTACCATAGAGGTCGTAGATTCATAATTTAAGAGTTGAACTCATACATCACAAGGAAGATGCTGAATTTAGCTTATTTGTCAGTGTGCTTGCCTGACAGTAGCATTTTGGTGTTTTCACTGTGAAGCGTTTGCTTTGGCTGACACTTATTACTTTTTTTGTTGCTTTGTAGTGTGATGTAGATTTGTTCCTAGTTGTAATGGAAATTATTCTCCACTCTTATGTTTTGTTTTTTTTTAAAAAAAGTTGTGATGCTTTAGCTCTTCCTCAAGGAATCATCATTTATGTAATTCCACATTTCTAAATTTTTAGTAAATGGACCAGCACTTAACATCCTCCATTATATTAGTGATATTGCAAGTTGTAAATTGTTTTCGGTGAATTTCTTCTAATTTCTTGCTCCAGTAATCAAGATGAAGGTAAAATTTAAGTTCCATCGACATACTTGATGGTTATTAGATGTCAATGCAATACCAATATGATAGAAACACAATAGTTACGGCTGGTAGGATTGCTTTGTACGTGATTGTGTTGGAAACCATGACTCTATTAGTATGAAATTGAGCAATATCACAGCTTGCTTGTGATGCATGCAAGTGAACACTTACGTGACATTGTAGAAGGTGTCATGCAAATACTGTTTGAATCCATAAACAGTCGCTTACTACTTTGAACTTGTAGGCATTCATTACATCCTGTTGTTTAATGCTCTGATATCTTAGCTACTTATATTCATGCAGCCAATATCCTTTTAACTGTTTATGGTCTTGTTCTTTTTTTTCTTTATCGTTGTATACCTAGTCACAGTCTTCAAATGCTCAACTTTTGATGAAACTAATGTGGGAGCATTGAGCAGTTGGTGGGTGCATCATTCTACACAGTCAAGTTAGCAAGAGAATTCCTGTATGTATGGACTTGGTACTTAGCAAAGCTTGGTAGGGATGTCTCACAAGAAAACATCCTTGATCTGGGATGCCTCGCACACAGATCTAGATGTTATGCCCAAAAGTTCATGTCTAATGCCAAAGATGCAAGTGGTGATTTGGACTCTATGAAGCATATCTCTCTGAACAAGAAACTAAACCATGAATTGTTTGTCTTTCTCTTTTCATGGTAAACTTGCCTAACACTAAAGGCAATGCCTGTTACCTCATTCTAGCTAATGATCTCCTTGATACCCAATTACCAACCTTAAGCAAATATCTGTCTCTCTTTTCATTGTAAATTTTCCTAACACTAATGGCAATGCCTGTTACTTCATTCTAGCTAGCACTCTCTTTGATACCAAATTACCAACGTTAAGAAAATAATGGATTGTTTTTGTGTTCAGTTTATCACACATTGATCTTTCCTAGGAAATGTAAATATTAAGAGCTGTATGTTTATTTTAATTATAACAACAGCTAGTAGTCATCAGGCTTTCAAGGCATGTCAAATTGCTGTTCTGTCAAGGAGATTATTGAGTCATATTGCTCATAAACTTACATGAATTTCATAATTCTTGTTCTATTTTCCTTTTGATTACAGTAGAAAGATTGACGGATTCTGTAGAAATGGCCACCAAATTGCTATTCTTTTCCTGTGGTTAAATGATTTATTATCTGACCTATTGCATCATTAAAGACATTTTTCAAGACAAATAACATGTGGATGTAATGAATGATCCATGTAGGAAGAATTCCTTTTGCTTTTCTTGAGGATATTCATGGAAGGTTTGTCAAAACATATGGCCGTGCTTGTCATACAGCACCTGCTTATGGAATGAATGATGAGTTCTCCAGGGTCTTGAGTCAACAGATTGATTACTATTCTAGTGATCCTAATGCAGATAGGATGAATCGGATCAAGGGTGAAATGAGTCAGGTAGATTACATTTTAAATGAATACTTTTAAAAGACATTTTTGACTTCCTTTCATGTGTATACATGGGAAGAAACCAAGAAAAGACATTTTCTTGGCCATTGAAGTAATTTGCTTCATAATTTTGAATTCTTTTGCATTTGTCAAAAAACACATTAGCATTCAACTGAGCATGATATATATTATTTCAATTCATGTAAGTGTGTTGCCAATATTTATCTGTACATATATTTGACTGATTCAATAATGTCGAATTGGTAGAAAACCCTCATCAATTCACCCCTTTACAGTACGTAACATTTATACTTCATATCTAAAATACTCAATAAGAAGGGGAGTCTTGGCGCAACGGTAAGATTGCTGACATGTGACCTAGAGGTCGCGGGTTCAAATCTTGAAAACAGCCTCTTGCCAAAGGCAAGGTAAGACTGCGTACAATGGATCCTTTCCCCGGAACCCACATGGCGGGAGCTTCGTGCACCGGGCTGTCTTTTTTTTATCTAAAATACACAATAAATATCTTGCTTTCACAGTAAGTTGTATGTGATAACGTCAATCTTTATGCTAGAGCTCTTTTTCTATTATTTCTTTCTGCTCTATCCTCAATGGTGGGCTGCTTACACCTACAACGAAATGAAAACTAAGTGTTCCATGGTTCAGAAATGGCTGAATCTCATCTAAATCATCATTAATCAGGACTTTTGAGAGTAAGTGAACTTTGGTTTGGACAGGATATAATAATTTTTAACATGAATTGTTAGTATCTATTGTGCAGCCTGCCTTTTTATCTATTTGAATAATTTAATGATTCTTGATGTGTCATAGGTGCGCAATGTTATGATAGAGAATATTGATAAAGTACTGGAAAGAGGTGATCGATTGGAATTCCTGGTTGACAAGACTGCAAACATGCAAGGGAATACAATTCTCTTTAGGAAACAAGCACGTCGATTTAGAAATACTCTGTGGTGGCGAAATATTAAGCTAACGTATGCAATATGCACTTTTCAACTTCTTGTTTTTCATGCATCGAATTGTATGCAAATTCTATTCTAGAAAAAACATAAGATACTTTCATAATATGTATTCCAAAACCAAAGTTACACATTAAATACCAATTTGGAATAAGTGTATTACTAAAAGAATCCATGGTTTTAGTTTTCTGATCTTCCAGTAGCAACTTAGTGATTTCGGCTCTTGGTAGGCAAGTTCACCTAATTGAACTTCATGTGGATTGTTGTGCATGATGACCAATCAGTTTCTCGTCAGCTGATCTGTAAAGTGGAAAGATCTGTACAAAATATTCTTCCATGACTCACTTGGGTTAAAATTCTTATTCTCATTATTTCATGTAATAGAAATTTTGAGTATGGAATTTAATTACTGACCTCCTTTAGCACATAGCATCTACTCATTTTAACTCATTTATGTAGATAAGGTTGTTAATCATGTCAAGCAGATCGGAAACACCCAAATTAGCTGTATCTATAAGGATGCAAGTTGTGAAGTAATGAAATTGTAGATGATCCTTAGGTTCCCAAGTATCAAAAAGTTTGCAAGATAGCTTACTGCCAGTAGCATGGTAATGAATGACAATCAAAATATGACTATGTACCTGAGTAAGCAGGTCTTGCAGTGTGTTGTTTAGATTAACCTCCACATCACGGATAATTATGCATGAAGATGTATCTATTTGGTCAGTTCTTAAATATGTAAAAGTTGTTTATTAGTGTACTGTTGCACTTGGTTATATGTTGTCTTGTGCTAGATTGCAATGTTCCTGTGAATCTTATCCTTGTTGTTTAACTATTACTACTTACGAATCTGTGATGTTTTTGTGTTCACATATAAAATTATGAATGCAATTCTCATCGTATAGCAGTTTTTTTCCTAAGCTATTTCTATTGATAATTAATTGGCAACTTTTGTGGTTTCCATTTATACCTGTTTTCAGCATTCATCATGATACGGCAATTGGCAGAACATTCTCTTGAAGATACTTTAGTGTTTTGTTAGAAGTTGTTCTTTGTTTGTACTTGATCTAAGTTTTAGCTTTTCTGCTTCAAATAAGAACATTCTCTTTGACAAGTTGTGTCTTGCAGGATTGCACTTATTCTACTCATCCTGATTATTATATATGTTGTGCTTGCATTTCTATGCCATGGCATTACATTGCCAACTTGTATCAGGTAGAGTTTCTTACATATGCGATTGTAATTTGTGATTCAAAGGTTGTATTGGTTTCTATTTTCTCATGCGTTTTTGACACTGTTATGCTATTCTATCGACATAGTGTTGTTCATTTTCTGCTACTTTTTCTACTACTAATTGAGTGAAGGTTATCTGTTTACATGAATCTTGGATGGGATATTGGGATTCATAATGTCGAGGACAAACCTTGGCACATGGCCTTGGCTCAGTTTTGCCTGCCGATTGAACTTTTCGTTTTTCTTTTCTTTCATTTTTCTGAGTTAGGGATTGTAGCAATTTGTGAGTAGAGTCATCCCAGATACAAGTGACAAGGTATTTGAACCATTTTAATTTCGATCACCAATCAGAGATTATATAAAAGCAATTGATAGATATATCTTGCTTGATTGTGGCTAGTGGAAATTAAGTTTTAACCAGTTGATTAGTAGATACAAGGACGAAGGAATAGTGGGTCATTACCGAGTCGTGAGGAAGATGGATTAGAATTGAAATTTTAATCAGTTGTTATTTTGGGAGGCTTAAAAAAATATCGATCACATTTTAAAATTCAATCTGGCTACTGATATAATAAAAAATATTAATGACGGAATTGTTTAATTTTGTCATTAATTAGAGGTCTTTATTTAACGAGATTTGAGCCGTGATAAAATGTCGCATTGTTTAAATTTATTCAAACACTACGACGTCAAACACGTCTACGTGTGTGGCATGCCATCACCGGCTACTGGGGTGGCGTCCGGCCAGGGACGGCCTACAATTGCAAGATGAAGTACCCCAAAGCGTCTCCCGGAGTGACGGAGAACGAGCCGGGGATGAAGACGAACAACCTCACGATGCAGGTACTAGACCTTGTGGATCCCAACACCGTCTACAAGTTCTACAACGAGCTTCACAGCAACTTGGCGGCCTCGGGAGTCGATGGAGTCAAGGTCGACAAGCAGTGCATCTTGGAGACCCTCGGCAGCGAGCTCGGAGGGAGGTGGAACTCACAAGACAGTACCACCGAGCTCTGGAGGCTTCCATCGCCCGGAATTTCCCTGACAATGGATGCATCGCTTGCATGAGCCACAACACTGATGCTCTGTATTGGGTCAGTCGTGCTCTGCGTTTGCTTCATTGCTTGACTACTCATCCATGAACTTGATGAGACTGATAGATTATTGATCTTGGGAACAAAATGTAGCTCGAAGCAGACGGCGGTGGTGAGGGCGTCGGACGATTTCTATCCCAGGGAGTCAGTGGCGCACACCATCCACATCGCGTCTGTCGCCTACAACAGTGTCTTCCTCGGTGAGATCATGCTCCCTGACTGGGATATGTTTCAGTCTCTGCATCCGGCGGCAGAGTACCATGCCTCTCCTCGTGCTATCAGTGGAGGACCAGTTGATGTCAGGTGAGCTCGACCATGTTTACTTTATCATCCTCATCACTAGTAATTTAGATGTTCATGGAAAGCACAACTTCAAGTTGCTGAAGAAACTGGTCTTGCCTGATGGGTCAATTCTTCGTGCTCGACGACCCGGGAGACCTCGAGATTGCCTCTTCTCTGATCCCACTCGTGACGGCTCTAGGTGAGCACCATATATGATCCTCAAAGCTCAACACTGCATTGATGGTTTAACAGTACGGATGCCGACTACCCTTCTGATCAGCTTGTTGAAGATATGGAACATGAACAAATACACAGGTGTTATCGGGAGTCATCAACTGCCAAGCTGCAGCATGGAGCTCCACAGAGAAGAAGAATATTTACCACAGTACCTCTTTGGAGGCTCTGACTTGTTCTGTGACTGCCACTGACGT
>JBBMKF010302421.1:0-15636 GCA_037834155.1 Curcuma caesia
GTAAGGAAGCTCTCCTCAGATTTATATGCAAAAACAAAAAAAAGTTTAATGTTGCCATATATAAAAGCTGCTGCACTATCCAAAACCATTGATGAATTCTTATTTATCTTACAGGAAAGCAGATGAGTTCTCTTGTAATCCTCTTGATTCTTTGTTTCTTTCAAACATAAAGAAGCTGAAGATTCTTAAATGCAGCTGCTCTGCAGTTTCAGAGCCTCCACTCCACTCCACTCCACTCCACACTTTATTTTCTTTTCAAATCTACAAACATCACAGATACATAAATGACCCCATTCTGGATAAGGAGTGTCTCCCAGTCCCAGGGTCCAGCACCTGGGACTCTGAAGGCAATCATAACAAGTCACAGTTCTGTTGTTAAGAAAATTTGAATCAAGTAGAGTTCAAATAAATATTTTTTAAAAGAAAAAAAGGAAATCATTGAAGAATATAGAAACTCAAATAGGATTACAGAAAGGTATGTTGACTCTCTCCCTGATGGAGGACAATCTGTTACAACTAACGACCGGATTTTTCAAAAGTGGCGCCCATGTTTCTGCCTCTCTTTTTTCTTTCTTTTATTTTTCTCAAAAATTTACTGATTTGATTGCTGCCACACTTCTCCTATCGCTAGTATCTAACGCGTAGTTAGCAATAAGCAACCCCATGGCCATCCATGGAAGGTCAGTCCAGTCATTTGACCGTAGATTTTGTCTCACCCTTTAAACCCGGAAGGCGGCCTCGACGGCGCCGGCCTTCCCATCTCTATATAGTCTCGGTCTGCTTATTCTTCCTTGCCTCCTTCCCCTTTCTCCCTCTCCCTTGTCCCCCGGATGTTCCTGTGAGCCTCCTGCATAATAGGAACTACCGTTAAGTCAGAGGAGGAGGAAGAAGGAGATGGGGTGGTCATGGCAGTGGAGCTTGTGCCTGTGCGTGATAGGGGCATGCACGGTGATGGCAGTCAAGGTGCTGGACTACTTGTGGTGGAGGCCCAGGAGGGTGGAGCGCCACTTTGCCAAGCAAGGCATACGAGGACCCCCCTACCGCTTCTTCATAGGCTGCGTCAAGGAGATGGTAGGCCTCATGCTCGAGGCCTCCTCCAAGCCGATGATGATGTCCCAGAACCAGCACGACATCCTTCCCAGAGTCCTCGCCTTCTACCACCACTGGAAGAAGATCTACGGTACTGTAAACGCATGGCGCGATTCCTTTTTTGTCTTGCTCCCTCCCATTCTGGCCCCTCCTTCCATGTTTCCTTTCCCAAAAGATCGTTGTGGGGTTGTGCATCTGGACCTTCTTGTTTTTTTTTAGCTCGATTGCTGAATTATGTGGGCGTTTCATGGTACACGAGCTCGATTGCTGTCTTTGTTCTCTCGATCACTTTGTCTGCATCTCTCGGCTGTCCTAACTTGTGTTCATTGGCTTTATCACTGGCTGTTGATGTCCCGCGTTTCTAGGATGCGTGTCCTGCTCGATCGCTACCTCAGAAAAAAGGTGATTGTTTTGGTGCTAATTCAGCTCTTCCTGTCTATGATGGTTTGCAGGCTCCCCCTTCCTGCTCTGGTTTGGCCCGACGCCGCGGCTCGCCGTCACTGACCCCGACCTTATCCGGGAGATTCTGCTGTCGCGGTCCGACGTCTTCGAGCGCTACGAGTCGCACTTGGAGGTCCGTCGGCTGGAGGGCGAGGGGCTGGTGAGTCTCCGAGGCGAGAAGTGGGCTCACCACCGCAGGGTCCTCACCCCTGCTTTCCACATAGAGAACCTCAACGTAGGCCCTGCTCCTGCTCCTGCTCCTGCTCCCTCCGTTGCCACTTCGATCGCCGTCATTTTCACTTTAATTAATCAATTGGAGAATTGTAAAATTTCCAGCTGTTGATTCCCTTCGTCGGCAAGACGGCGCTCGCCATGGTGGAGAAGCTGCCGGTCTCTGGGGAGGATGTGGAGATCGACGTGTCGGAGTGGTTCCAGACCGTGACGGAGGACGCCATCACCCGGACCGCCTTCGGGAGAAGCTTCGACGACGGCAAGGCCGTGTTCAAGCTGCAGACTCAGCAGATGGCCTTTGCGGCTGAGGCTTTCCGCAATATATTCATCCCTGGCTACAGGTATCGCGTCGTTGTTCAACTTCTAGCATTGTTTCTGCCTCATTGAAATTCGTTCGATTAAATAAAATGATCGAAATTAGATATTTACCGACGAAAAAGAATACCAGCTCGTGGAAATTGGAGAAGGAAATCAAGAAAAGCCTGGTCGAGTTGATTGGCCGGCGAAGGAAAAGGAAGGAGGAGGAGAAAGGGAAGCAGCCACAAGGAAATGTGAAGGATCTGCTTGGTCTAATGATCGATGCGAGAGAACCCAAACAGAGCACGGCGGCAGAGCGCCCGCGAAGAGTGCCAACTCCGGCGCCGTCGTGGATGACCGTCCATGACATTGTGGAGGAGTGCAAGACGTTCTTCTTCGCCGGGAAGCAGACCACCTCCAACCTTCTGACGTGGACTACCGTACTGCTGGCGATGCACCCGGAGTGGCAGGAGCGCGCGAGGGCGGAGGTCCTCCGCGTCTGCGGCCTCCGCGACGTGGCCTCCCGCCAACACCTTCCCAAGCTCAAGACGGTACGCTTAACCATATCACAGAGATATCGATGTCCAATTTAAGCCTTGCTGATGAATCCCTCCGCTCCTCGTTGCAGTTGACGATGATAATCTACGAGACGCTGAGGCTATACCCGCCGGCGGTGGCGACGATCCGGCAGGCGAAGGCGGATGTGGAGTTGGGAGGATACCACATCCCTCAGGGCACGGAGCTGCTGATCCCAATCATGGGCCTGCACCACGACGCGGAGCTGTGGGGGCCGGACGTGGCACAGTTCAATCCGGAGCGATTCGCCAACGGCGCCGCCCGCGCCGCCCTGCACCCGACGGCCTTCATCCCTTTCGGCCTGGGCCCGCGCATGTGCATCGGCCAGAACTTGGCGCTTCTCGAGGCCAAGATCACCGTCGCCGTCCTCCTCCAGCGCTTCTCCTTCCGCCTCGCGCCCTCCTACGTCCACGCCCCCACCGTCCTCCTGCTCCTCTACCCACAATTCGGCGCCCCCGTCCTCTTCCGCTCCCTGACCTCATGACACACACACACAAAAACTACAGAGCGTCAATTCTTTTGGAATGATACACGGCCATGGCCAGCCGCCACACCTTCTTGCCATGCAAATGCAAGTTTCTTCGTCCTTTATCAGTGTTCTCCAAATGTGACATTTCTGTACGTATTCACCTTGTATTATACCACTCATCCAACTGTTTCAAATCAATACAAAATTTCTTCATCTCGATTCGTATTCTCGGTCTTCCACCCTTCAGCTGCTCGACGCAACACATGTGCAGACAAGTAGTTCAACGTGGAGGGTTCAGTGATATCTCTGCTCCCCATGAAAGCATGTAGAAAGCGAGTTCCACGCCATTTCTTCTCCTTCTCCCTTTGTATAAAGATAAGAGAAGCCATGTGATTATCTATACGCTGCACTTTCCTTTGAGATTAAGCTAATAGCTTAGTTTAAACAAATGTAATCTGTAAACAGTTGCATTCACCCATCTTTACCGACATGCAAGCTGAACTTTATCATTGGACGCTGCTCTAAAAAGGTGTGTTATTATTTACTAATCCTAGGGGAAGTAATTGCTCTATCTTTCCGAGGTTAATTAATCATCCAACAGAGACAACTTTAGGCATGCATTCATTCCATTCCATGCCATGCCCATGTTTATGAAAGGCAGCAGCTCCCAGCAATCAGAAAACTAAAATATTCATACTAATCATGACTTAGATTCTAAAGAATTCATCCAAAGCAAACTCTATCTTGTCTTCTAGTAGTTCAAGTTTGGTTTTCTGGTAGGTCGTGATCACCAGAGGTCATGTTTCTGTCACAAAGAAAAAAACTCCCTGTGAATACAACGCATGGTTTCAGATTGTAGAAGGTTTGAAGCATTGTATAGAAATAAAAAATGGTGTCTGATGTTATCAGCTGAAAGCTGCATCGTAGGCCTTTTAGTCAACTTTGTAGCTGCAATGGAAGTAACGTATGGTTGACATGACTCCGCAATTTTTTTGCTCCAGGAAAATTCTGAGAGAAAAAATAAATTGATGTCATATGTTAAAATTAAAGAAAGAAAGAAAGAAAGCATAGTTTCCTACGAAAGCAGAGTTAGAAAAAGGAAACAAAAGAAAAGATCAACTCAAAGATACACGCAAGAAAGGGAAAAAAAATATACGTATCAACAATTTGTTCTACGCAATTGGCAAAGAAGTACAAGAAACTCCAGCTGTTTGAGGTTTTAATAATGGAGTTAATTATACTTAGTTTGCTTTGACTTGGAGCATCAAACCAACACTAATCCAGTTTCGTAACGATATCTCTGAGGAAGCTAGAAAAAAAAAAAGTTAGAAGTCAATATTTGAGCCTTTGATTCTATAACGATCTGGCCAGAGAAGGGTCTGGGAGTGATCTCTGAGGAAGAGAATCCGGAGAAGGCGCGGCTCCCACAAACTGAAACACACCAAATATTTATGAGAAGTTCCTCAATGATGCGGGTGTCGTGAAGGTAAAAGTTAAGAGTTATGCGAAGATTAAAGTCTAGACCAATGTGGTAACATGTCAACACGGGCCCAATCCCATCATAGTGGGATACCTATCACCTTGGGCTCAGCATAGGCTTAGTCCTGAGTTTGACTTGGGCCCCGGAAGCAATCTTGGTCAGCCTCGTCTCGGTCATCTCAGTCGTCTCGTCTCGACCATCTCAGTCGTCTAGTCTCGGCCAGCCTCATCTCAACATCTCAGTTATCTTGTCTCGGCCAGTCTCATCTAGGTCATCTTAGTCATCTCATCTTGGCTAGTTTTGTCTTAGCATCTCAGTCGTCTCGTCTCGGCCATCTTGGTCTCAAGTCTCGTCTCTACCACTCTGCCTCATCCTGAGCCCCACCTTCACATCTTCGGTGAATTGTTATCTTATATAGTCTGCTAAACAGGAATGTGAATATTCTCACAGACATACAGCAGTCTGAAGATGTACAAGCGGTTACAAGGTTGTCAGACCCGGTCTCCTCGGATACTCCTATTTCTGCACATAAGGTCAAAAGAAAATGACTGCCGGATCTGATCCCCTTTGCAAATTGTTATAAGGATCTATCCTATCCGACGTGGTGATGCCTTGAGCAGACTGTAAAAGACTTAGTCCACATCCTTATTTCATATTCGACTCCGAAAACTCTGCTAGTATTATCTTCTTTCCTGTCCACTTTTCATTGCCTTCTGGAGAACCTTAACTTGAGCGTCGAAGTGGTATGTCGGGACTCTGCGACACCAATCTAACCTTTCTTTGAAGTATGTTTCAAGTCTTGATCGTCTCCCGCATCCTAACTCAATCAGGAGGTTATCCATATCAGACTGCTTGTTGACTGATAACTTGACCATCTGCGGTATCTAACCTGAACACTGACTATGAGACAAAATCTTAAGATTAATAATAAATGATGTGTGTTAAATTGGAAAAACTGGTATTGATATTTGTTTTGCCTTCAATCAAAAGCATCAAAACTTGTAGGAACCCAAGAACAAAGAGCTGCTTAGAAGAGCTACAATTTCCTCTCGAGTCGTGCAGAACCAGCAGGCAAATCAAATCTCCCTCCGGCAATCCCAGAATCTCCAGCACAAGCACTCACAAGAAACCACAGCACGAATCCAACATGGCCCGGAGCTGTTGGTCGTTGGGTGCGACCCAACGTCCGACAGCCGTCCGACCAAAGATAGCTACAGCTGTGATCGAGATGCTCGAATGCCGATGTCCCAATAGACTCGACTATAAAATAAATGATACTCCCCTAATGGCTCTCGTGGCGAAGAGCTCGGGCTCTGCTGCAGTGCCGTGCATTCCAGCTCAAGCAGGGAGAGAGGAGGTGGTGGGCAGCATACTTTTAATGAGTCGAATTTCCCCAGGAAATTCCATCAGATCCATGGTTCCTGCTGAGACAGCTCCTCGTTCGCAGCCCCATTTGTTTGTATGGCGTCCCCAACTAAACGCCAAACACCTTCGTCCTTGATTTGTGCCAGTCTGTCGGAGCATTGGAAACACAGGGAGCATGGCCATCTCCTCCTCCATGATTAGCAACCTGCGTACTTGTACAAGGGAAACAATATTTTAGCTGCGGGGAGCGGTTGGCTTACAGCTGCCTTTGAGCTAATTCATGCAGCGGCTTGAAGTTAAACGAGCTTAGCTGGAGGTGAGCATATCATTTCCATTGTTTAACTTCTTTCTCGGGCTGCATCAGTGATCATCTATCTTGGTGTCCTGCACAATCATGATAATATCATTCATACTAGTACGTGCCAGTAGGTTTGTGAAGTAATGTTTAGCCTGCTAAAGCAAGATATCTGATTTGGATCTACTCATATCAGAAGAAATGCAAAAAAGGATGATCATCTAAACGACATCCATGAGGAAATCAGTAAGGCAAAGGGAGAAAAGGGTCTTCAGAAGACTCTAGTTAAATTTCTAGTAGAATTTAAGACAGGAAATGAACAACTCAAGTGCCAGCTCTCTTCTACATAAAAATATCCTCAACACTGCGCTGTCATCACTAAGAATATGCATTAGTTCCTTTCATCTACAAATACATAGTTGCGTACACTGAGACTTTGTCTTTATGTGAGCTTAAACTAAGTGGTTTCAAGTGGGGCAAAGTTGAGGTTTGACATTTTAAAGTGGGCCGTTTATAATTTGACTTCCTAATTAATTGTTCATGATTTAGATATTGACTTTTAGTAGAATAGTTTAAAAAGTTGACTTTCAGGAAGTGCCTAATGCGTGGGGTGCTTTAAATTCTTAAAATTGTTTTATTTGATACAATTTGTACTTTGTAAAATAGAGTTGTGACCTCATATGAACATGCAATTTATTTCTTGCCCAAAAGTCAAAACACATACAGCTGCAATTTTATCTCATTTTTAATTATATCTTAAATCCATCATTAATCATTTCCAACAGAACAACAACCTTAGGTGTACATTAGCTTTGATGTAAGTCTTCCACTTTCATTTGCATGTATTAGCTTTGGTACCACACATGGTTAAGGCCTCAGTACGCTAAAAAAACGTCCGGTTAACATGACAGTTAAATAATATAAATTAATTTTTTATATAATTTAAATGTTTCACTCTTAATTATTTCATATTAATATGAATCGAATAATACAATTTATAAGGAAATTGAAATTCTTTCTAAACTGCACTTTAATGGTCTTAGTACTAGATTTAAGTAGACTCGACCTTTGGCAGGTTTGAGCCCGACATGGTCAGAATCTAAACCGGGTCGACCGGATGATTATCCATTGACCTAGGCTTATGAATTAAAATCATAATCAATCCATCGCACGGGCCAATTACAATTTCAATAATTGTAAGGGCAAGGAAAGGTTAACGCTTAAACTCTCACCTTGACTCGAGTTACCTAGATTAGGCTCTCAAATATAAGATTTAATATCAAAGATAGATCTCAGTTACCAGTTATAGATTAGATATACTAGCACTACATAAATTAGCAATCCATGCATGCCCTAATAAATAGAATACAAACATATTCTCTGATTTATATACTAATAATATAATCTTAATATGTTTTTTTTTGTCCGACCATGGCATATAATAATCAAGATAGTGAGTCACATAAGATCCAAGAATACAATTAGTATCTAAGGGAGGGATGATTATAGAGTCCTGACCATAAACCATAAACCCTGAATATTGAAGCATCGAGCATCAAGAGGAGGGCCAAGGGTTTGAGTTCTGCCGTACATTATCTTCCTATGGTAAGAAGATGGACAAGGAAGTATAGCTGTCAGTGCAATTCGCAAGCTTATCCATTAAAATAAAGAAGGTGATCATAATACAAGAAGTGTACTAAGAAACTATAGACTTAATTGATGCACAGTGCAGATTAGTCCAAAAAAGTTCAATGACATAAAGAGACAAGCCAACAGACACTAGGATACATGAGCATCACTAGAACTGTGGTTGGGATTCAATAAAAATGACCGACAAAAACAAGTATAGCTAGCAGAATTTAGTGTGGGACAAGAAAGGAGAACTTACAACATTGAATGGGCCCCAGATATACATGGGCAAAGATGCTTGGCCTCCCTGAGCAGCCACGTATCCTCCAATCACATGCACATCACATGACTCTGCTATAACCGGCATAGGGATAACGCAGCAGATTCAGATGGCCTCATCGCCTTCACAGAGAGAGATGTACAACTAACACTTTTTTTGTTGTCCCAGTGGGCCTCTACCAAACCTACCATGAATCGATGCATGTCCTTTAAAACTTTGTGCACTCCTGTTCCTGCTTGTTCATCCATATGCAAGTACTGTTCTAACACGTTTGGCAATGGAATCAACATGATGTATATGGATTGGCAAGGAAAGGTTGAGTTACCATATGTTTGTCCATCCACAGAAGCAGAATGATGGGAGAATAGATAAACACAAGAACCATGTGAGGCTCCCCCTTGGACCATATAATTCTCTGCCACAGTAACTGTGGCAACCAAAAGGCAGGTATACAGACAGAAAGAGGCCATTTGACGGCTGGAATATATGCTGAACAGAGGCAATTTGTTTGCGCCGATGTTTGGTTCCGTAACAACAGCAGCACAACCATCTGCTGAAAATATACATAAAGACGCAACTTCACAAGATAGTTAAGTCAGTCACAGTGATGCCATCCCTGAGAATTAATCTGCCAAGGGATCTGGCGCTAAGGTACAAAAGGAAAAAAAGGCTGCAAGGAAAAACTACAGTACAACTTTGGCAACTCCTGCTGATAATCTTATCTTTTACCTGGAATTACTATTACCTTTGCCCTAGTGCAGACTTTCGCACAGCCATTTTATTTACAGCCTTTTGTACAAGTCACTAGCCATTCTAATTAATGAACACCCCATTTAATAAGTAGGAAAGTTCATTAAAAGCACTGCGACATGCTCCAGCCATTAGTACATTGTTCAATCTCCAAAGGCAGCTTGGGCATGATGACAATAAAGTTCACCTGTACTTGCTTGGCATCTGCAACAGTAGGCAGTTCAAGGTAAGAATATAAGAATCCAGAGCACCAGCAGATTCAACAGTTTATACCCACAGTTCTTTCTTGATTTAATATAATGTCCAGCACTAGCATTTAAACCAGGATCAGCATCTGTAATCTGGTTATGCCAGAATTCTATAAATTTTCTTAACTCTTTTAAAATTTATTTGAGTTAAATAATAGCATTCAGAGCCAACTTAAAAGCCAGTATTAGATACATTTGTACAAGGAGCAGTAACAATGTAACCAGTTGTACCACAAAAGTGGCTACAAGAACACCTTGTCAAGTACAAGTCGATCATCAGCATTTCTGAATACAATACATTCGGCAAATACATTTATATATGTTGCATGTGCCTTGCCAAATTAAATGAATTGATAAATAAGCTTTAGTTTACTATGCATGTCTTGCAAGGCTGATCAACCCAGTATCAAATAAATCAGCAATGAAGTTGAGATCAGGCAGGTTTGCTGTTTCTTCAAAAACGAAAAAGTGGCGGACAGTCAATGCCACAGTGAATTTCAGTCATATCCACTTTAACTGATGCAACAAAGCTCAATTAACTGGTTCGTAGGTGTAGTAGTCGAACACTCCCTGTGGTAGGTAGTTGTTGAAGCACTAGTATATTTCAGTTGATGCTCATGATCTGATTTGTTGTTGTGACCGTCTCGCTCTTGTTATAATAACAGCTATGTAATTTCTGATAAATTTAATGCATCATGCATAGATGAATTCACTCTATGATATCATTTTTCAAAAGAAGAAAAAAAGAAAAAGCTCAAGTCACCTAGTTGAGAAAGAAATCTAGCGAAAAGTAGATACAATCCAATAGAAATAATTCAACTAAATCAATAAAGTAGCACTTCCAATTCACATTGACTATTTAATTTCAATAGTAATTATTGAAAGAAATAATGTGGAAAATCCTTAGTGGATATCTTTCCAGGCTTGTTGATTGGAGAACAGTACTAATTTAATTGCCAAAAGCATATCTATTTGACAAAATAGAGACTATACATCGTATTTATTAAATATAGAAAAAAAACTACAAATTTTGTAAGAGATTCAAGTTCAGATAAAGCTGCCTACAGGTTAAAATGGTTTTAACCTGGTACTGACTTGTAGTATTATTAGTGAGCAGACTTTTATAAAGCTCATTTGTGGGTTAAGATCCATATAGCTGACTCAAATAGTTAGGATAATTAAAATTTCTTTTTCTTGAATATGTAAACGGTTGTAGCTCAGAGTAGATGAATTAACAAGTTCCAAAACTAATACATAACCATTTTTATAACATGTAGGCACAAATAGGCCAGACTAGATGCATCTCCAGAAGTGTAAAAGCATAACCTGGTATCCATCCGAGATTATGAGGCAGCATAACCTGGTAACCATCAGAGATTATGAGGCAGTATGAAGAAACTGTAAAAGAATTATAGAAACAAGCATTATAGCTGCACACAATGACATTGTTGGTTTAAAGAAATTAATTTCAAGATATAGATATAGCCAAGGAATAAGATGCCAAATCATGTGGGTCAGCACTGGTGAAATTTAGTGTACTGCCGCAGATTGACACTGAAACCCTTCGATGCACGGGCAGAGCTCTCCACGAGATCATGATGGCCACGCCTGGCCGCGAACTCTCCACGAAGTGGCCATGCCTCGCAGCCAAGCAAGGCCACCACGAGAAGCCTCATGGCTAGGCAAGAGGCCTTGCAACTTGGTGAGGCTGTTGCGAAAGGCCTAAAGGCTAGGCAAGGCCTCCATGACCGTCCGTGCCGGATTTTTTTTCTTTTGTTTTCCTTTCTTTTTTTCCAATTGTTTCTATCTTTTTTTTTTTTCTTTTTCTTTATTTTTTCCCATTGTTGATTCCTTTCCCTCCTTATCTGTTCATAAAGGTAAACACAGAGCCTAAGAGAGAAAAAAAAATACCTAACTAAAGCGAAAGACAAAGTGGATGCAATGGAGGAGATGGATTGCTAGGAAAGATTAAAAAAGAGAATTAAATATAATATAATTCCTAATATTATAAAATATACTATAACGATTGAACTAAATTATTATATATATAAATTTGGTTCAATTTTAAACTAATCAAAATAAATACAAATTAAATATTCTTTAAACCTACTTGATTCTAATCACATGTCTACTTGGTGCACTGCACCTGATCATAAATCAACTTTTACTCAATCTTAATTTTTTAAATATTAATTTAATTTAATTAAATTAATTATTATTATTTAAAACTATTTAAAATATAAAATTTTTAAATAAGATATATAGTATTTAAAAGATTTTTTTGTGTTCTAATTTTTGTGATGTTAATAGAGATCGAGAATCAAAGTCTTCATCTAAAAATTATATATATATATATATATATATAATAAATCATCATCCCCTTATCCTATTACTATGCAATATAAAATTTAGGCAATATTTTACATACTCTCTAAGTACAAAAATTAATATTAATCGATGAATAATTTGAAGATGAGTCTTCATGACCATTATATATGCAAGCTCTCGAACTTGATGCCTTTGTAATAGAATTTAAAATTGAAGATCAATCTCTATAACCATTATAAATGCATGTTTCTGGATTTGATGCCTCTGTAATAAAATTATAATTAAGACTATTTAATTATGTACAATAATAATAATAATATAAGATTTAAATTTATACATTACCAAATAGTTATTGCAAAAGGTTCAATAAATACCAAACATCTTACAAGATAATATCAAAACTTAAACTCAACATTCAACGTCTCAAATATAACTCAATAGTAAACATCTATAGCAATCAAATATTAATAAAAATATTTTTTAATTAATATATTTTATATTTAAAAAAATTTTAAAACAGTTTACACAGCATGATATGGAACCGAAACCGTAGCATTCCGGCAATAAGTTAAAATTTTGGACTCGAACTTTTAAACCTTGGTATGGTTCATGACCAAATCGATATGGTGTCAATACCATATCAAGTCGCCTTTTTATATTAGACCTTAGCTAGCAGGATAATTTTTTTATTTTCCCCATTTTAATAAATCATTCTTATTCAGTATTATACTTGTATGTGTATTACTCTTGTATACTGAGTGATGCATGTGGATGTGTCATGAGTGTTATTTAGCATCTCGATGGCACAATTACTTGACAAACATGAGCGACTTACTGATAGAATTGTCACATCATTGGAATGACTGTTCCTAAGTTTGATAAAAGCGCACTCACTCAGAGCATGACACACAGCACGATTTGTATTTTTGTGAAGTATTTTTTTCATAGTCTATGCAATTAAAACTGTTCAAAGCTTGCATATGAACTATGCTATGATATAATAATATGTGGTGGTGTAATGTTCTTTTATACACATTGATTAATTTTAATTTTAAGAGCATCATTGTTAATATACAATATCCTTTTCTGACACAAACCTCATATAGAATGTGCTATGCTGCAAATTGATGAGATCCCACCTACAAACACTTTTAACATTGTCAATGATCACATGAAGCCAAAGAAAATGCAAAGACAAATTAAAATCAAAATCATTTCTGACTGTGGTAAGGGTAAGTGGTCAGAATACATGAACATTGGCACACAACATAAATCTGATTCATAGAATAGTGAGACCAATAATAACAACCAAGCTTTATCCTACTAAGTGGGGTTGACTATATGGATCATTTTATGTCATTGAGCTCTATCTTCTACTACATCATCATTTATATTTTTAAATAAATTTTATCTTGTTTTATTGTTGCTAATCAAGTCTTTTTTTTGTCTTCCTCTTCCATAATGAATATGCACATTTGTCATAGTTTCATATCACCTGCCAGGAATATTTATCGGTAATCTAAGTACATGTCCGTATCTCTTGGAGTTTTCCCTCAATATGTACAACCCCAATTTTCTTTTTAATATTTTCATTTCTTATTCTATCCATTTTTATATGTCCGCACATCCACCTTGACATCCTTATCTTTGCAACTCTCTGCATCTACTCATGTGCTCGAATTATAGCTCAACATTCAGCTCCATATAACATAGCAGGTCTAATCACAGTTTTGTAAAATTTTCCTTTAAGTCTTAGAAGTATTTTACGATCACAAAGAAACGCTCTACTTCATTTCAACCATCCCGCTTCTATTATATGTAAGACATCTCCCTCAATTCTTTTATCCTTTTACAAAAATAATCTTAAATACTTAAAACTCTCAATTACAGACAACTCGTCATCTCATATCTTAACAATTGTCTCATTACGTCTAATATTACTAAACTTAAATTCATATATTCTGTCTTTACTCTACTAAGCCTAAAACCTTTTACTTTTAACATTTCCCATCAATATTCGAATTTAGAATTTACTCTTTCACATGTCTTGTTTACTAAAACAATATCATCTGTAAATAACATACACCACAGTACCACATCTTGGATGTGTCTAGTGTGTTCGTCCATGATTAATGTAAAAAGATAAGGACTTAGAGTTGATCATTGATGTAACTTTATCTTTGTGGGAAACCGTTCGGTTAATTCGTCTGAAGTCTTCACTCTTGTTGTTACATCTTCGTACGTATCCTTAATTAGTTCAATATACGTTATGCTAGCACCTCTCTTTTCTAAAATTTTCTATATAATTTCCCTTGGTACTTTATCATAGGCTTTTTCTAAGTCAACGAATACCATGTGTAAGTCTTGCTTCTGTTCTTGATACTTTTCAATTAGTTACCTGAGAAGATGTAAAACTTCTGTTGTCGACCTTCCCAACATAAATTCAAATTTATTTTCGATCACCGTGGTCTTCTTTCTTAGTCATTTTTTATACTACTCTTTCTTGAAATTTCATGGTATGACTTATTAGTTTAATACCTCTATAGTTTGTACAATTTTATATATCTCATTTATTCTTATATAAGAGAACTAGAATAGTTACCCTTCACTGATCACACTTTTTTTTCGTTTTTAATATCAAATTGAATAACTTTGTAAGATATTTAATACCTTATTTTCCTAGGTACTTCCATACCTCTATCAGAATATCATCAAGTCCAAATACTTTTTCATTTTGCATTTCATATAAAGCTTGTTCTACTTCTGAAGTTTAAATTTGACGATAAAAATTTAAATTTTTATACTCATTTGATCTACTTAAATTATCTAAGTTAAGTTGTTCATCTAAACATTCATTAAAAAGTTGATGAAAATACCTCTTCCATCGCCCTTTTATTTACTCATCATTCAGTAGTGTACCCTATTACACTTATCTTTAATATATCTTATTCGAATAAGACTTCTTACCTTTCTCTCTCTCTCTCACTTTAGCTATTCTTTAAATATCATTTTCCCCTTCTTTTGTATCTAATTGTTTATATAAACGTTCACAGGTTTAATTTTTTACTTCATGCACTGCTTTCTTGGCATCTTTCTTGGCTACTGTATACTTTTTAAAAATTTTCTCATTCTTACGAGTGTATAATATTTTATAGGTTGTTCGTTTTTTCGTCACTTTCTCTTGTACTTTTTCATTTGACCATCAAGATTCCTTACTTGGTGGTACACAATCCATTGACTCATCGAGTACACTCTTGACTACTATTTAATCTTTAATGTCATCTTATCTCATGTCGTATTCGAGTCGCCGTATATTTCTCTTAATATTTGTTCTCCTACCTTCTCCTTAAATATGTTTTGTTTTCCATTCTTTAACTTCCACTATTTAATTTTAGGAGTCATGCACATTTGCCTTTTATTGATATTATGCTTGAAGCGCATATCCAATACTACTAACGGATGCTTGAAGCGCACCTTACAATTTTTACAAATCTTTCTATCCTTCTTCCTAACCATAAGAAAGTTTTCCTACCATGTATGGTAATATGCTAAACAAAAATATGTGATTTGAGTATCTAAAAAATAATTGGAGATGAATCGGAATATTATATGCGCAAATAGATGGGAGATTAACAATTTCATTTAACAGGTATGTTCAAGATCAGTTTGTTGGCAGGACTTTTTTTCTTTACTGGGGGTTTTACCTGGACAATAATTATTCAAGAAGGTCTTTGCTTCTAATCACAGTAAGATTATGCATTCCAATACAATGATTTGATCTTCATTATTGAAAGTGTCCAATGTAGATCAACTATTTTAAGATGCATTAGGAGCTGTGATAATGGGGAGGGTTTGATAACATAGTAGGCGATACAGAATCGAACAATTAGTGTGAATCTAAGACATTAGAAATGGCATCAGGAAAAAGAAAAAGGCCACTGCCAGTTTCTTCATCAACATAACCTTATTGACTGAACATAGATATCAAGAAAACCCTAGTCAGAGAGCTGCATAGCAAATGAAAGTCAGATTTGACTCAAAGCTAGGTGAATCTCAGCTTCTATGGCAGTTTTTTTCATGGCAACTTGATATAAGCAATGAAAAGATGAAGCCCCAATTCTTTCTTTAGAAAGACTTACTTCATTAGCAAAACTTGTC
>JBBMKF010302856.1:0-33530 GCA_037834155.1 Curcuma caesia
AACTTGTTTAGAACAAATTTAATGCATAAAAAAGAAGGGAAGCTTGTTGTGATTTTTATAATAATCTAGATATTTAGAATTTTACTCGATTAGTTTTAAAGGTAAACGGTAGTAAATTGGGAGACAGTTAAATACGTTGCAATACTTTATCCTTACCCAATCGAATCTTACCAATTTCCTACCCGCACGCTCGTCGTCGCTCTAGTCTGTGGACTACCAGTGGGCCCCGAAGAGTACGCTGGGATTTCAAAATAACGACGGCCAATTCCCTTCCTCAGTTTTGTTTCGTACCCTTGCTTCGATTGGCCAGTAGGCGGGCCCAACGGATCAGTCCGTTGTATAAGGAAGGTTAACCTCCCGTCAAATTGGGAGGCGGAGGACGTCGCGAGACTTATCGCATCAGGCGGCATCGCTTCTCTCTCGGTCGCCGGCGATCCGAGTCGGCTCGCTGGAAGGAGTGCAGGAGTGGAGTTGCCGGAAAAGGCGAGGAAAGGGAGAGGTTAAGAGTCGGCCGGGTTGATCTTTGGAGCATATGGACGGGAACAGCGTCGGGGGCGGGTCGATTAGGAGGGGCGTATCGGGGACGGGTTCCTTGGGAAGGAAGAAGACTGCGGAGAACGGCTCGGACTCTGGACGGCGGAGTTCTGTATCTCGACCTCCGTGCGTTTCTTGTTCCCTCATTTAGATCTGGATTTCTTCTCGATCGATTCTTCTTTTTTTTTCAGTTGATTTCATCTTCTAGTAGCTTACGGCGGATGTTTTTGATGGATTTCGTCTTCTACTTTCGTTTGTGCCTGATAATGTTGAATTCTCTTCATGATCTGGGACTATATGATTATTGCCTTGGAGAAAAAAAAAATCTTTCATGGCAGTTCTTGTCATACATATAGACACTGTTGTAATTCGTTATTTTGTCAACTTGATGTTAAATGATTAAAACGAGTTCTTTTGCCCGTGCATTGAACCGTTGAAGTTTCAAGTTTTTTCGTCGGTTTCATCTTCAAATTAGTAGGGATAATGAAAATATACTTCCTTTTATCACTCGTTCTTTCACTTTTTCATCCATCCATTTCCCCATCTTTTGTTGTACGCCCGCATGTTTTAATTGATAGATGGAATCAGCAAAACAGTAAACAAAGCATAAATGGTGAGAG
The DNA here is from genome assembly GCA_037834155.1 of Curcuma caesia. Lineage (NCBI taxonomy): Eukaryota > Viridiplantae > Streptophyta > Magnoliopsida > Zingiberales > Zingiberaceae > Curcuma > Curcuma caesia. Next base: position 1,155 of record JBBMKF010302856.1, read on the forward strand.
GTTATTGAAATTCCAACTCCTGAGTGAAAGAGTATTATAATTTACCAAGAGATAACATTTTCTTGCCAACCTTTGAATTAAAGTAGAGAAATAGTTTACAGGACAGTGCGTCTAGGCCTAAAATATGTTTCCATCATAGGGAAGTTTCGTATTGGATATATTAAAGATGAACTGAATGATTATCAATATACTTAAAAAGGTTAGATATAATCAGGGAAAGCCAATGGGACACTTCTGAGGGAGTTCTACGCCATTTGTAAGAGAACCTAGAATCACCTCCACACAATTTCCTAGAGCCAACCAAAGCAAATGTTTTTCCGAGTATGTTGTGGATTCAGTAGCTCGTGTAACTGATGAATTAGCCCATAGATAATTTGCAGAGGATGGAAGGCATGCTAAGGCTGGTGCAATCCACAACCAAACAAAGGGTGCAAACATGTGCGGTAAATAGAATATAATCCTCATGGTGGATCACTACCACAGCAAACAACTGTACAAGTATATCTTGAACAATATGTCATAGTGGCATTTGTTTTCATTTAGTTTCTTCATGAAACATCAATCCCTTGTGTTTAACAAGAAGTAAGAAGAATGTGCCTATTATCCATTCTTCTATCTCAATGAGTCAGTGCAGTTCATCATTAGAGGAGGTATCAAGTAGTCCAGTGTCTCAATGCATTTGTAGTAGCTTAACTAAAGGGGCTTGATCCTTGGAGGTAATGCCTCAGCCAATTTCTATAACCTGATAACGTGTTGCAGTAGGTCAACGTGTTGCAGTTGGTATAACAGTGTTGGAACTGTTCATTATTCCTATCGCCAAGACTATTGTGAACTACCTATTTATCCTTCCATAAAGGAAGTATCATACCATCTCCCAATTACATTGGCAAATAGTCTTCACTTGCCTCACGCGGCTAGGCTGTTAATGATGATCCATGGCAAATCGTGCTTTGGATGATCTAGAACAACTAACCTTTTTTTCCTTTACTCTGAAGGTGAAACCATAGTGTACGAAATAAACAAGATTTGTTTTCCATTATACTAAAGTTTGTTACAAAATGTTTTATATTGCAAAGCATTTCCTCTATCTTAAATATCAAAAGAACTTCTGAGACATTTACATAAAAATGTGCATTGTACTTTGTAGATCTTACTAATTGTGTATATTGTCTTTACATAATTTTGATATAAAATACCTTCCTACCTTGTTTTGAAATTCGAACCTGATGGCAGAACTATGAGTGGAGAAAGAACAGTTAAGAGATTACGTTTGTCCAAGGCTTTGACTATCCCTGAAAGTACAACTGTCTATGAAGCTTGTCGTAGGATGGCTACACGAAGGGTTGATGCTGTCTTGTTGACAGATTCAAATGCACTATTGTGTGGTATTCTTACAGACAAGGTCCATCCATTATAAGCATGAGTTTTAGAAAACCAAGGGAATATATCAGAGTTCATATTATTACTCTTTGTTTATATTTTGTTTACTTTGTTAAAGGATATTACGACAAGAGTCATTGCCAAGGAGCTAAAACTTGATGAAACTCCGGTGTCAAAAGTTATGACCAGAAATCCGATGTTTGTTCTTTCTGACACACTCGCTGTGGAAGCATTACAGAAGATGGTACAAGGTGTGTGATCCTCAAAATTTGATTGGCACCTTTGACGTTATATGTTAAAATTGTATTTACACTTTCAACCTTGCTACTTGTAGGAAAGTTCAGGCATTTGCCAGTTGTAGACAAAGGTGAAGTCATTGCTTTGCTTGACATTGCAAAATGTCTATACGATGCGATAGCACGAATGGAAAGGGCAGCTGAAAAGGGAAAGGCCATTGCAGCCGCAGTTGAAGGGGTAGAAAAGCATTGGGGGACTTCTGTTTCTGGTGCGCAGTTTCTGTTTCCTATAGCAATTGGATATTTTTCTCATTATAGCTGGTCTCAAATAAAGTATTCTTGTTCATATTGTCATTTCTCAAGAAACTAATATGGATATGCTTGTCAATATCTTTAATCTGTTCTATTAGGTCCCAATACATTTATTGAAACTCTTCGAGAGCGGATGTTTAAGCCATCTTTGTCAACCATCATTCAAGAGAATTCAAAGTAGGTAATATTCTTTTTCAAAATTTACATTCTTATAAGGAAATGTGGCATTCATTTGCAAGTAGCCGAGTAAGCAGATGAAATGTTGTCAATTAGCTGATAGTGGAATCTTTTTCTAGGATTGTTACCGTCTCACCTACTGATTCAGTGTTAACTGCAACCCAGAAGATGCTTGAGTTCAAAATAAGTTCAGCAGTTGTGACAATTGAAAATAAACCCCAGGGAATTCTAACGTATGTTGTTTTGAATTTAACTTTTTTGTTCGGTTGTGTTTTTTTATTTTTTTCTGAATTTGTTTTCTTTCTTTCTTTTTATCAGTCCAAGAGACATTTTAATGCGCTTAGTTGCCCAGAATCTTTCACCAGAATCCACCCCTGTGGAAAAGGTATCTCATCGGTCACATGTTTTTTCTTATTTTTAGTTTTCATATGTTTCAATTGCCTGTGATCTTTTATTTGTTTTTTTTGTTGGCTATGTTGTTCTCGCTCTGTCCTCTAGTTTGCCATTTGTAGTCTTCTTTTGTCCTAAAATATGTTTAATGCAGGTCCAAATTTTTCATAAGACCTTGTACTTTTTTTGCCACTTGCAAATGCTACAAATGCCAGTAAAGAATAGATGATAAAATAATTTTATTGAACTGATCAAGCTTTGACTTTTTGAATTGTTTGTTACTTCAGATTTTTAAGGGAACCCAATTCTAATCGTTTTGCTTTTACCTTTCTTTGCTTCAATCTGTTCTTTCTTATTCTTCATCGCCACAAAGAGTAAATCTGCTGAAGATGTATTTAACGAATTTGCTAATCTTTACATTCAGGTCATGACTCCAAATCCTGAATGTGCAAATGTTGACACAACAATTCTTGATGCTCTTCATACCATGCATGACGGGAAATTTTTACATTTACCTGTTGTCGATAAAGGTATAATTACCCATGAGAAAATCAAATGTTGTGTTACCCTTGATTTTAACTGATATAGTTTGTCTTGTTGAGCAGATGGGGATATTGTTGCAGTTCTTGATGTTATTCATATTGCCCATGCTGCAATAGCCACTGTAAGTTGTTTATGAACCTTTTTCGAGATATCCTTTTTAGTCGTGTTTATATTTCTTATGATATCCTTTTTAGTCATGTTTATTTTTCTTAGATTTGACTACTTAGATGCTAAGTTTTACTAAATAAGCGGAAGTGAGATATCACTATCTAGTATCTACTTAAATGCCAAGTCCCACTGGTCCCTCTCCCGTCCTATTTTTTTGGTCCATGAATAGATCATGGTTATCTATGGTCATGGATTGTATTACATTGCCTGGAAAAGGTCAAGTTCAATCTTTTCCCCTGATACTAAAAATTATACTGTGGTCTCACTCATTTAAACAAACCAAATTTTAGTTGCTGGATTCGAATTTCATAGGTCAAATTGTATCTGAGTACGATCAAACCTGTTTATTTTACATTTATTACTATTTATCATTTAATATTTATCGAAGTCTGTTTAAACCAGCTCAAATAAACAAATTCAGTTTATTAGAGAACTCATTGAGTAAATAGACTACCATCAGCATATGTTTTTATTAAATTTTGCTGAAAATTGTTTGAGTGGTATTCAAAGGTTTGCAGTTTCGACTAGCCATGATTCTCAGAAATATTTCCTCATGCAATCTGAGCATGTTGGTTCTTAAATGTGTTTGAATGCCTCAATCTATTATCGTCTCTTGTTTAAATATATTGATATTTTCAACTATTTACTTAGCTGATTCATCTAGATAACTATCAAATTGGTCCAGTAGTTGCATGAATGATGGATTTAAATCTTTTGGATGGCTAAATATATATTACAAATTAACAAAAGCAAATGAATATTAATTTTAGTTCTTTAGTCCATGGATGATTAGCTTAACTTTTGTTTTTTTACTTCACTCTTTTAAGTAGCAGTCTTACAGCCTGGCTGAACTGTTGGAAATGTTCATTTGGTTAGCCAGGTGCTTATGGAGGATTCCCACTTTCTTCATTTTGTTGCCTTTCATCCAAACTTCTGCTAATATGATTTCCATTATTTAGTTTTCTTTTGTTTGAATCCTGTGTAGGCTGGAAGCACAGGTGCAGCAAATGAAACCACAAGTGCCGTGATGCAGAAATTCTGGGATTCTGCTTTGTCTCTCGGACCTTTGGATGAAGATGATTCTCGAAGGTATACAAATTTCCATCCATGTTATTTTACCCACTCCATTGTCTGTCATCATAACTTATACCTTGCCTGTATTTTAGTGAAGGATCTCTAAAATTTACATCCGAACCCGAAGACACAGTTAGATCATCTGCTTTCTACCCACCTTCAAGCTTGTCGACGACCTTTGGCTTTAAGCTACAAGATAAACAGGGAAGAATGCATAGATTTAACTGCGGTAAGCACTTTGATCAAAATTAAAGAAACAGTTTCACTCTGGAAAAACTTATACGGAACTTGTTGCCTACTGCAGAAACACAAAGCTTGGCAGACCTTATAGCTTGCATACTCCAGAGGGTTGGTGGCGATATTGATAAAAACCATCTACCACAGATACTGGTACCATTTAGGATTCTTTACTCCGTAGCTAATCGTAACAATCAAACATATTGGTCGATAAGAATCTTTTCCTTGATCGACCTAGTATGAAGATGAGGACCACGACCAAGTTATTCTTGCATCGGATGGTGACCTTGCGGCAGCAGTGGACCATGCAAGACAAGCTGGTTGGAAGGTAAAAATCATGCTGCTTGAGATGTCTAGATTCTCTCTCTCTCTCTCTGTTATTGTCGTCGTCTACATCGTACTTGAATACATTTATTTTGGTATTAACGAGGATGCTACGAGGACCTATGCTTCCATCCAATAGAATACACTTGAAATTTCAAAGATACCCTAAACCTTGCCATTGTGTTTCTCCGGACCATTTGCCCTTTATCATATCATTTTTGAACAAACAGGTCAGGTTCTCATGGTGAGCTCCATTTATCTTGCAGAGTTTGAGGTTGCATTTGGATTACGCTGGCATCGGCCAGAGGAAGAAAGGTCGTGGTGGATCGGGCACTGGGAATCTGGAGTACGCACAGAAGGATGCATGGGCCAGCGCATACAGCACGGTGGCTGCTGGAGCAGCACTAATTGCAGGCATCGGAGTCATGGCCTACTTGAAGAGGTCAGCATCGTAGATGAAAAACTAAACATCCAGATCAATCACAAACTCTTGTAACCATAAAGAAAAGAGTTCGACAAATGGAAGAGTGCGATAATAAAGCACCAGGCACGTACTTGTGATTATTTATCCTGAAGACAGGAAAGGTGTTTGATGATTGTTGTTACACAATTTTTTTGCTATGAATCCTCAGGATAAAACAGAAACGTTGAGAAGATATTTGGTACGAACTCATATATTGTTAAGAAGATATTTAACAGAGTCCCCACACGGAAATTGAAGAATGTCCCATACATTTATTCCTCATTCATCGACTTCCATTCAAACAGACATTGTTTTGCACAGAATGAGATGCGAACCGCCCCGCCGGAGTTCCTTCAAGCTCCAACTGAGAAAATGGAGAAGACGATCGTGAAAACGAGGCCAATCACAGCGTCGACCTGATGCGTGGCCCCATTCGGAGTGTTGCTATTGCTCACAGTTGCTGTTTCGTTGGATATGGAAGTGGAAGCAACTGCACACAAAGAATCAACTTCAATCTGTGCCAAGTTTAAAGCCATCGAGAAAACATACACGCCAAAAGGAAGAGGAACTTCTAACCTTTCGTGGAGTTGGTGAAAATGGCATAGTCAGGCGAGTTAGGAGACAGTTTTAGAAGCTCTGCCAAACAAGTCATTAAGTGGAAGGTAAGAAAAGCTCGTTTAAACATTTATAGATTCTCTACCAATCTGTCGGAAGGAAGAGCCCATCTTAGTGTGACAAAATACCATTAAATTGTGTCGCAGTCAACCAATCATAAATATGCTTAATGACTGACTAAAAGAGTCATCATACAAGTATCCAACTACCATCCATATCTGTTCTAACAGAAAGTGGATCACTTGCTATTTTCTCAACGACAAGGTTCAGTAAGTAAAGGTGGTCGACTTACTCGGGCAGTTACTGACGCTGGAATTGGCAAGCTTGCAGGCGTCCGGAAGCTGGAGGAGTCTATCGAACTGCAGGCCGAGGCTTTTGACGGCGGGCGAGCCGGAGTGCGTCTGCTGGATGATGAAGCAGAGGCAGGCCGCGTCAGTGTTCCTGATGTCCGTCACGGCGCTGCAGCACTGGGCCGTGGGGGCGTCGGCCTTGGCGGTGGCGTAGTTCAGGCAGGAGGTCACCTTGGTGAACTCCTGCCCGCACTTCTGCTGCATGGACGAGTCCTGGCAGGTCACGAACGCTGCCGCCGAGGCGAGGAAAGCGAGCAGGAAAGCAGTGTCGGCGCCAGCCATGGCCACGTCGAACTGTTGAAGTGAGGAGGAGGAGGAGGAGGAGGAGGGTTCGATCAAAGTGCTGCTCAGTTGCCTTCAAAGCCCCGAGCTGGTGAAATATGAGGGCGGGGAGGCGCGTGAGCATTTAATAGCAGTAATGGCTGCCCAGCCATCGATCTGGTTTTCATGAGCTGGGAGATGCGTTAAATGCTGAGTAGGTGTGGCAGATTTTGCGAGAGCCAGCCTCATGCATCGGCCATAGTCCCCTAAGAAGAAATTTTGTTTAAACTTTAGATATGAATTGGCTCCTGTGATGACATTAATGTTCAGACAGAGACCACACCAAACTTCTGTCTGCAGCATTTACTGAAGAGATTAATTGTCCCTGTACTTCATCCTAGATGCCAGAAAACAACTCAAATCGTAAGAAATAGATCAATTTTGCAAGTGCCCGATCATATATTTCCTATCATTATAACATGTACAAAAATATCGAATGCCGCATAGTATATAAGCAGTGGAATCGCTTAAATAGACAATAAGTAGCTGAACCACATGAGCTAGGCCTCTTTTGGAGTCGATGTAACACGGAGAATCGCGTGAGCACGTAGAGGCGTCAGCTTCGCATGGCAAAAGGCCTCCCAGGACTCGGAATCCGTTGGGTCGAGAGAGTCTTCGTTTCGGGGGAAGGAAGCTTGGGAGTTCACATAAACGGTTTGCAGTTCTACTGCAAGTCTTCGAGCAGCCTCTCGCGATTCAGGAAGCTGGTCGCTCAGCTGGGATGCTGCAATTTGAAGGAGCTTGTCGATTCCATAAGCTTTGATTCCTTCTGTTCCCTATAATTAAAATGTGATTAATGTAATAGATTACAATCAGCAAAGATGATACTTGGAGCAGAATGTAAAAGGTAATTCATGTGAATCATCAAACGAACCAACAAATAATGAAGATGTGTTTGGTGTAAAATTTGATATGATTGTTAACTTGTTTGTATGGACGCTAAGATTAGATAGGAAAGTACTTTTGAAACTTATTTGTTTCAAAATGAATTAAAAAGCATGGAAGCTAAACCCTTCTGGGCGTCAGAGAGGCAATCCAAGGCACGAGTGATAGGGGTTTTGGTGATATACCAAACCAAGGCTGCTCCAGTTGACATCCTCCCCTGCAACACCTTCAGTTAGGGAACCATGGGAAGGTGGGCATTAGAGAGAGAGAGAGAGAGATCCAGAGGTGGAGCTTGGACATGAAGGAGGCAATTGAAGACATGGGTGGGAGAGATTTGGGGGTTATACCAAACCAAATCAGCTCCAGTTTAGCAAGGCACATGTGGAAGGGATTTTGAGGAATATTTACCATCCCGACATAATTTAAATGGATTTAGAATCAAAATTAGCTGAAGCCTCCAACATCTAATCAGAATCTGGTGCAAAAGAAATTAGTAGAAAGGAACCAAAAAAACCATAATGTATTGAAACATGAATTCCCAGAATATATTTGATATGGATGAAAAAAAGAAGAAATCGTCACTCTGAAGAGGAAGGAAACTTACAAGTCGAGACACACTCTTGCTAAAACATATAGATGCTTTTGCTCGTATCCGCGGATTTTTATCAGTGAGATAAGGCAGCAACTTTGGCAACAGCAGTGTAGGAGAGACTGAAGTGGTCATAGCTATGAGAGCAACCAAAGCAGCTTCACATACAAACCGTTTGTCTTGTGAGGACTTCAGTAGCAATTGGACAAGCTGAAGAATGGAAAATCCAGGGCCTTAGTATCTGGTAGAAGAACTAACATAATTGATATTACACGATCGATAAAAAGTTTAGAACATTTCTGAGTCTTAGTATTTGCAATTGCAAGTCCAAAAATTGTTTGGAGGAAATAATCATAACTAGGTGAATTATGAAAAAAAATCTAGATTATAAAGAATGCCTTTTAGTTAAATGCTCAAAAATTTACCAGAGAATCGATTGAGTCAATGACTTTATCATTGTAAGCCTTAAATATGTCAGCAGATGCCATAATTGCAGTTTTGCAAACAGCACTTCTAGGGCTTTTCAGTGACTTCACGATCAACGGAATCACAGATCCTCTACGAGAAAAGGTTTGAGAAAGAAATAACAAAGAAGATAATAAATGTCAGTTGAGAAACGGCTAATGACTTAATTATGTGAAACACACCGAAGAAAAATAAGAGCAGATAACTGACAAGATCTCGAGAAGCTTTTCTTCATGATATATCGACAACTGGCGCACATTATTAAGGGCTTCACATACAGAAACCCAGTCCTTTGAGTCTAACCTGCTAAACAGTGTCTGCACCAGGAAAAAAAGGAAATGAGATAAATGTGCTTTGATAGGTAAAAGTTGAGCATGCTGTTGGATGGGAAGAACATGTTGAGGAATAAAAACATACATTAAAACATGCATCCAATTCTGGTACATCACCCAAATTCTCAGATTCTATGTACTCAACTTCTGCATTTCCTGTCTCTGCTACAGTTGTCCCCATATCAACTTTAATTGCTGGAACAGAACAGAGCGGAGGAGTTTTCTTCTGGAATTCAGATCCATTCTCAGTGTACAACTTTGTTAAAGTTCCTTTGCTATCAATAGTCTTATCCAATCCGGATGCGGGAATTATATTAAAATCCCTGAGGGCTTTGGTAGACATCCTCACCTATAAATCTGAATAAAGAAAAAGAAAAACATAAGACGAGGAGGGTAACACATCAAAAACAAATTATCTTATCCATTGATAAAGTTCACGATGATATGTGAAACAGAATTTCAAAGTTTTCATTTAATACAAACTCTATTTATTAGTCAATCTTAGAATAAAATTCAAAGCAATATGCGCTACAAAATATCTAAATTTACATCTACCTCAAACTCTAAACTATTAATCTACAGTTTTCTTAGAAAAGAACTTGGAAAAGGTGAAATGTTTGTAGAAATGTCATATTTTAACCACTGGGTATGCAAGCCATTAAATCTACAAAAAGGTCAACCGAATCATTACAGAATGTTATAACCACCACATCATACAAATTAACACTATGGAGGAACTTTTTTATCAATCTAAAGGTAAAACTTATCCATCCCAATTTGGAAGACCTCTAAGAAGATAGAAAGTAGAAAACTATGATATCCCTAGATTTTAATATCAAGAACTCAAGCATGGGGAAATGAACCAAACTAAAAGCAACGATTGTATTTTTTTTTTCTCAAGAAGCACCACTCTGAGAAATTTACATTACTGGTAGGGTAAAATAATGCACTCGAAATATAAGATATAAAACATGCATAATTTGACAGAGCACTATGTACCCAGGTAGTTAATCAAAGACTCGTACAACCTTGATATTCAAACTCCCTACTATGTGTTTTAATGGCAGCATTCTTCAAATGTACTTTAGATAAGATAAAACTATCATTAACAGCGGAAAAAACAAAAAACACGTCATATGAAATTCATCACTAGGCATTCGTCGCCTATTTAGGTCTAATTCCATTTTTTTTCCCGTAACGATAGCAAGCAGCTGTTTGGTCTAGAATAGCTTCGCTAGATGGTGATTCATTACTTTCCAGAACACAAAGTAGCCAACAAAGTAGCGGCACAGTTTTTCAAAACCTAGAAAGATAATAAATCAGCACAACGACCCCTGTATCCCACGCAAAAGGTAATCTAAGGGACCAAAACCACTTCGCTTACCGGAGCATACACTATGAGCAACATGAACAATTTCAAAATAAAATTTTTCACATTTCTTTTGAGATCCAAAACTAATTCATGTACAAACAAAATTCCACCGACAATGAGTTCTGTACAGCAAGATCACAACTTCGACTGGAACACGCCCATCGGAAATATGAACCCAATAAAAAACCCAGCGTACAAATGAAGCGCAAAAACAATAACCGTTCTCCCCCTAGGTTTACAGCCAACAGAGTCCCAAAAACAAGACCAAACCCTTCGCCCTAAATAACAACAAACATCGAACGCGAATCGAGAGGAAAACTACAGCGCCGGATCACTAGAGGCATTTCGATTCAAAAAGAGAAATGAGCAAATGGGTCAAATATCACGTCGAAGCACACATCCAAAGCACAAATCTGCGCCAAAAACCAAAATTTCCCACAGATGTCGAATCGAAAACCACCACAGAGTTCCTTCCAGGCAGAGAAGAGCGAGCGATGGCGAATATTACCTGGCCGCCGGAGGAGGTCCGGTCGAAGTGAAGCCGGCGGAGCGAGAAGAAGAAGAAGAAGAAGCAGCGGAGGAGGAGGATTCGCCGATAGGTTGGGAAATGCCTGCACTGTATTTTTCGTACTATTTAATGCTTCGGTGTGGCAACTGGCAATTAAATAAATATCAAATTATGAGTGCTATTGCTCCTTCAACCCACCCGGTTTCTTACCCAGTTAAGGCGCCGTGGGTCCCGAAGGATTCCCCAGTGGAAAGCAAAGGGCCACCGAGGTATCTGGACAAATTAGTTTTCCCAAATATTTTTTTATTTTCGACATAATAAAAATAGTAGGCTCAGTAAACGCAATAAAGTTTTATCCATTTACAACTCTACAATTTATTTTAAATTAATATAATATCATTGAAAAAAATCATAGAAATTAATAAAAGTTCAAATATTTATCTATAACTTATTTTCCTCCTTTCGCGACGATCGGCGCTGCGACTGCGACCGCCTGGCTTTCCTGTCTCCTCGAGGTATACGGACGTACTCACAAACATACCCACAGGTATACCCAAGACCTCGAACGAGTTGACGTGTCGCTCTGTAGGTGCGCGGTTGCTCCCAGCGTCCGGGACCGAACGGCGAAAGCCGCCGCCTCGCGTTCGGACAGGCCACCGCAGCAGGCGGCGGGACCCGCATGGCTCTGGCGAACTGAAAAGCAGGTAGAAAAGGCGAGTAACCCGTGCGTCGTGGCGGTGGGGCGGCGATACGGAAGCCTGCTGCTGCTGCATGCTTTGTATTTTTTCCGGTCGCATTTATGTTTTTTAAAAATATTTTTTGTTTTATTTATTTATTTATGGTTTCGGTTGCTTGTGTAGCGTATGATGAGCAGTAACCACCAGCTACCAGCGAAACTTTGCTGGCTCACGTACCGAACTGAAGCATATGGCAAGACCTGCAATTTTTGCTACTGAATTATTATTATGAAGTGAAAGATTTTTGATGGATATTGGGATCTTGAAAGGATCAATATTACAAAATCAGAATATCATCAATTGATGAAAGTCGTAATTGACTTCAAAATCAAAATTTACGTTTGGCGTAAATAGACTTAGACGGTTAATTTACTCAAAACTGATTAAGGATGAATAAGAAATTAATTTTTTAAAGTCGACCCAAAATAATAATTAATTATTAATTAATGTTATATAAGGAAGTGCATAGGGAATAGTCCCACCTCGAAGAATTTCGATGGATTTTCATTCCTTATTAATGTTGCTGTGTTAATAAAATTGACATAAAAAAACTCATGTGTTTTCTTCTCACGGGCGAGCAGGTGCGACCATGTTGCTATGTTAATGAAGTGGTAGCTCGCACCTGCTCGCCCACCACTCGTCACGTGCGCAATGGGCGCTTTATCAACACATTTTGCACTCACAACTATTGATCAAAGATGTGTGATAAATTGATATTATCCGTAAGCACTTGTAGCGGAGCAATATCAGTTTACGGAGATAGTGTTGAACACTAGTCTCGACGATCTATATCAATTTGCATCCTCCCGGAGCTATCGGATCCAATAATTTTACGATCAAAAAACAAAATTAATATGGAAGAAGAGAAGAGAGACTCACCAGCTACCACTTGACAATGGATGCCACTGCTCAAGTAACATCCAAGGCAACATTTGGCTCGCCAAATATCAGAATTAGAATCCAAACTCAGATAAATAAATTGTGTCCATTTGATGGTGCTGGGCCAGGAAATGATGAGGGAAAGCCAACCGCTCTGACTCGTTGCCAACCACTGAGTTTGTTGCCTTGTCTCAGTCATCTTCATCAAAGATGGCTTAGTAGAACTTACTCTGATAGCAGTTCATGATATTAATGGAGAAATTATTAAGGTTAGGATTTCCAAAGTTTGGTACAATATAGTTTAACTGTTTGGCCTAAATTTTTCATGTTCAATGACTCTAGTATTCTTCCCCCATGAACAGACAAAATTTGTTCAAGCACACATTTATTTTCTCCTCTTCCTAATAATTAGTAGTTCTATTCTGAAATCTGTCTCTTGTAGCCTCCATGAGCAGTTGAACATGTCAGTTATGGATGGGAGACCATCTGCTTGCAGGAGAGTAGTCCAGGTGCACCTCCCTCTGCATCATTTCTCCTCTTCTCCCAGCATCATTTGCTCGAGTCGTCGAATCTGTTTCAGGTACAAAGAATGGCCGAGTTGTGCAGCTTCTTCCTCCTGCCAAGAAAAAGATAGCAAAGTGTGAGTTACTACTACACTTGAACAGCTCCTACCTCTGTTTTAGCACTATACCTTTAGCTCTTCTGACTGGTTGCAGAACGAGCAAAAGAAGCAGAGCCACTGCCATGGCATGCCTCATTGGTTTATGCTCCCAGAAGGAATTGGCTGCTCGCAAATGGCAGGAGAGGAGATGTTTTGTAGAGTGGTTGACTTGAAGGGCAAGGTTCGATTGTTCAACGTTTCTTGGACTACGTGCTCGTTGCATGATTTATGCAGCAAATTGCTTGCTTTCTTCTTCCTTCACTTCAATTCGTTGCATGATTTATGCAGCAAATTGCTTACTTTCTTCTTCCTTCACTTCAATCCCAAGGAAGTTCAAACAATTAAGTTTGCAGAGTTGTGAGACTTCGAGTCAGAGATTGAGATCAGTCCATTGCTCTTATTGCATGAATTATGGGATCATGTCTTGGACTTGGAGTTTTTTGAAACATGTTGATATAAATAGTTTTGTTGGTTTTTGGATGTGAAGTCAATGCAGCAGAAACTATGGCAGCTGTCCCAGTGTGTGTTCAGTGATTTTGAAATCGTACCAAGTTGGCGTGACAAGTTCAGACTAGCGAGTCGGTCGCGGTCCGATGCATTAGTGTTAGCCAAACCTTGATCTGGTTAGCTCGTTTAAAACAGTCTACATGATATATAAGGAATTGAACTAGTTCAGCATTAGAAGCTGAGCATGACCACCAAATTTATATTGAGCTCAAATAACTATGGTCAAGTAAATAACTCAAACACATCTCATCTTGAGCACAAGGATTGCAAGTAACTGCAGCAAATCATAGTATCTTATTCTATAAATCAAAAACCTGGAAGAAAAAGCTTTGAGTAAGTTGCTGGCAAATGTTTGTACTTGAATGTGCGACAAATTGCTGGAATATTGCATAGACAAAAGTTCAGGTTGCTGTATATGACTGATTATAATGAGTTGAATAACTAGCAAACAATCATGTTGGCATTCTACCATAGTTAGCCACTAATGATTTCAGGTAACGAATCCGTTGTTCCCGAGCCAAGAGAGGCGGTACCATTTGTGATGGTGGCTGAACAGAAAGATTGTGCCCCTCCATTACTAGAAAACTGTGGTGTGAGTTCAGAGAATATGGATCTGAATGCTTGCCCATTGTTGGATAGTTTGAGAGGGGTGAAGGAGATGAGTTATAGCAGGAAGGTACACCCTTAGAAGCAGAGGTCTGAATCAACAAAGTTTGGGTTGATGAAGCTATTGGTTTAGTAAATGGAAATGGAAGTGGAGGCAGTGGTGGTAACTCCATTCTAGAATTTTGAAGATGCGAAACCAGTTGCACTGGTGGCTGCGGCAGGGGTTCAGAGGTCGGCACTTGAGAAGAAGTGTTAGAGTCTGTTTTAAGTTTCTTCTTAGCAACAGGAGATTCTCCTAGACCAATGACGCCAGCTGAGACAAGAGAAAAGAGCAGATTCTGCAACTTGGCAGAGGAGCTAGAGGATGTGGGCTTTGCTTCCATTTCAGCTGAGACACCAGCACCTTTTTGAGCAAACAATAACAGTATCAGAGGCTTCAAATAAAGATTCCTTGGGTTTCCGCTCAATTAGCAGTAATTCAATGTTTGAGTATTGAAGAGACAATACCTGTTTTCATCTGTCGAGATACGGCAGCCTAGAAAACATAGAGAAACAAGGATGCTGAGTTTCAATACCAAATGCTTATGGCAATCAATTTTCCAGGATTCCAAAAGAAAATGAAAGATTTGAGAATTAGCTTATTTCTATCACTTAGCACTTTCATTATGGTAGTGTAGAGAACTAGAAATCAGGAGTGAGCCTGCGTTGTAGTGCTAAAATAGATTTGACTAGCATGCCATGGAATTATGTCAAACCTAAGATGATTCATCATGCCCTCCCCCGATTGATTTGATCAATCTTTTTGGACAAGAATCTCATATCTATATCAACCTCACCACTAAAAGTATGTTTACTTAATTAGCATACAATTATGTTATCTATAACTACTTCAGGTGCACACTACATTGTCAACACAATAACCCACCCATATTCATACTTTGAAGATTTCTACATTGAAAAAAAAATATCAATTTATGATCATGCAGAAATTATGATACTGACAAGTGTACCTCGAGGAGATGATGAAATTGTGCAGTCTTCATTTCCTGAAATACATTCAAAATGGAAAAACTGATATATGTGCAGATATATATATATATCAAAATGGGAGAAAAAAAATTTAAGCATCTTCTAGAATAAATGCCACTATTAACACACCTGTTCTTGCAGGGCTTGTTTAATTAAAGTTACAAAATTTTTTCTTGAGGATTTAGTTGTTTTTATTTGTCCTATGCATTCCTCTAGACTATCATGTTGCATCTGCAACACTTCTCGAACTCTGTGTGCGACTATGGTACCTAATCACCCACTAGAGTCATTTGAAAGTTCTATGGAGAAATGAAGCATATGCAAAAGCAACTAACATATAGATATATGTGAAAAAAATGAGCAGACAAAGCTTTGATTTATGAAGATGCACGTAGAGAACAACAAAGACAACATAGTCCATACATATTTACAAAGCATAGACATGGAAGCAGTATAGCAACAGAGTCATACAACATGATATGATGATGATATAACAAAGCTTAAAAGCAAGTAATATAAAAACACACACTAGAAAATAGAGTTATTTATCAGTATGAAAAATAAATATATAATTATTTTGTCTCTTTGCCACATCAGCAATCAACTTGGGCTCCATGCCACCAATGAAGAAGAAGTGCATCTTGATTTTGCAACTTAATTGTATAGGTTTTGTTTTAAGAAGTTAATGGTCATAATTTCAATTGCCATCTGAACCTTGTGTTAGAATGAGTTTACGTTTTCAGAGTGACCCAAATAAAGAGTCTTATGGACCAGATATGAGTTAACCAAGTTTGGATGTTTCATAATAATGATATCAAGCAAGTTTAGTCTCAAAATAATCATGGCACTCCAATTTAGTCTCACATGAAGAGCTATGAGCTACTGAAAGGTATTATATCATTGTAAGCTTGATGAGTAACATTACTATTAGTTAGTTTGGGCTTAAGAATTTTGGGTGCATTGTGCCTAAGAAAGTTAACTAGCCAATTCTCTTGGAACATTAAAAATTGGAAACAAATTGAGTCTAATACACAACTTTAGGTTAGGTGTTTAGAGTAGATTCAACGTTGGATCTCAAATGCTGCCAATGAATGATACTAGGCTGTCAGATAGAATTTAGGACTTGAAAAGGACATCAAGCCTCATATGAGGAGATTTTCACATAGATTATGATTCTCCAATTTAATACCACACAGAGAACTATGTACTTATGGAGGTTACAAGCTTAGATGTATGTATTATTAGTGACTTTGTCTTAAGCATTTGAGGACAAAGGTGGTCCTAAGAAAGTGTCAATTTTCTTATCTGGATGGAGTACCACAACTAGTATTAGTATGGATTTAATTCTAAGCACGCTGAAAACAAGCAAAGAGATTTGTTAACTTGTCCAAATGGCATGCCCATGTGGCTTTATTTCACAATCAAAATCACATAAGACCACAAAATAATTGATGGAATGATGCTAATTATTACATTTCATAAAGTTATGTAAAAGTTATAATTCTTGATTTTGGTTATATAAGTGTTACAAAGTCAAAGTTTAAACTGTGTAAATAATTAACCAAAATGAAATCACTATGATAAGAGAAATGTAGGATCACATAAATGTCGTTCATATCTTGTTTCCTTGGTTGGCAACTTATGTTATTTCTCATTTTACAATATAATGCTTAAAATATAAGTGAAATAATGATATGCAATTTATGATCTAATAAAACAATGATGCCACAGCTTCAAGAAATTTCTTAATAAGGTCAGCTATTTAAGATAAGAAAATAAAATAAAGCTTAAAGTGGCTAAACCAGAGGATGTTTAATAATCCTTTAGTCAAAAGGTGAACTGCTATTTTAATATCACTGAACAACAAAAAAATGGTCAATATGTCAAGTTAACTAATTTGTAAAAGTTAGCTAATTTTAGTCAAACCATGCAATACACATTGTTTTAATCCTTGGTCACATAAAGTTAGCTAATTTGCAGCATAGCTGATCTATATTATCGACATGAACAAATGTTTGACCTACTAACTTCAAACCAGATTAAAAAAAATTGTGCTGTCTACCTGATTTACTACCATTGGCAGTCCCAAGTTCCTTTTCTATTTTATCAATGATTATAATAGCAGCTTGGCATTTTCTAACCCAAGCATCTTCATCATAAACATGAAAATAACCATAAATTATTTTCTGTAAAAGCCCCCCATTGGAATGCTCCTGAACATGTCAAACATACAAATGCTTCATATGTGTTTATAATGCGAACTGTGAAGAACATGCACAAACAATTTAGGAAGCATTAAAGTTCCATACCAACTTAGTCTTTTCATTCATCTTTCTTGCATCTTCCAACTTAGCCTTTTCATCCATCTTTCTTGTTTCAGAGATGATCATGGCAATTTTTTCTCTGAGTTGCTTGCTTTTAGAACCAAAAAATTGATGTTCCTCCCATATGCAAACCTGGAAAACTTAGTAATTTAGATAACTCTGAAAAATATCAAGGTGGCTGTTGATCACTGAAAAAGACCTAAAACCAAAAAAAATTGATAAATACTAGATGACAGAGCAAACAAATTTATGAATCTCTCAAGTAGTTCCAGCATAAAAGGGTACTTTATAAAATAGTAGACCTATTCCAGTAAACACTAATAATCTTATACTACAAAGCAGCACAACCATATCTAAAATCTCAGATCTCGAATTGTTAACTTCTTGTTCCAAGTTAGATAAGATGGTTACAAGTATTGAGTTGAAGATTAAGTTGGGCGTCGGAACAATGATCTGATGAAAGAATAAACAACCTAGAGATTTCACATCTTTCATTCACTTATGTAGCATACGCTGCTCATTTTGACAGAAAAAAAATTCTTTCCCTTTGAGATCTCCATCCCTTGTAGCTTATGATGGAACACATTTGTCTATTAGGACCCCAAGCAAGAAAATAATAATTTAACCCTGCATAGACAGATATGTAGTAGAAAGCAAGTATTCTTGGTATGTTCCAAATTGCAACTCTTTACCCGTACTGAAGACCCAATTCCAAAACAAAAAAAAAAAAAAAACGGAGCCCTCTTAAGAATTAAAGACAATTTGTTATGATGAAGTTACAGCATACAAACCTAATTTGGTTTAGATCTTCTATAGTTATGTCATTAATGACCACACAAAAAACTACTGATGCAATAGGCAAAAACATAAATCCATGCATGACTTACAACCTAATATCTAGACTAAGACATATCAAATTTAGTAATCATGATTTTATGCAGATCTAATCAACAGCATCCAAAAATATTAGGTATAAATTTGGAAATCTACTGAATGAATGCAATATTTCTATAAAAAATCATGTTATGTTATGATGGCTTTATGCTTTCATAACATAACAATAAAAAATGAAAAAGAAATTTAAAGCTGAAGAAAAGTTACCAATTTTAGTACAGCTTTTGCAGACTCATCTCCTTTACCCAAAGCAAAACTTAAAGCCTTGGGAAGAACTTTCCAGAATTCATTAATGAATTCTATACCATTTTTCCCGCTCTTTCGCAAAACCTCATTAGCAAGATACAGAAAAGCTACTATCTTTTGTTCTCTTGGGCAACTAAGTAATTGTCGAAGCCATATTTCAACAACTTGTTTCGCATTTTGCTTATAGCCAATGCACCAACTTGATAAATCTTGTTTGGAGTTAAGCATGTAACTTCAACCTCAACATATTATTGAGAAAAACCGTTTAAGTTTACTTTCAGACAGGTTTAATTCTTTAGTCATTAAATAGGAGTTGCAGAAAAAAGTATTAGATCTCGAGGTTGCAGTTATGTTAAAGTTCCTGCTTTTGTTACTTAAGGAATAACTGAGATGGTATGGAAGAAAAGGCTTCATATCAGTGCATTTCACCATGAATATGGATAAAAGAACATATAGAGCAAGCATAAAGGGCACATGAAATAGAAAACTTTGACTAAAGTCCGTTTCATCACGGTCCCTATAGATCAATTATCAAAAAAGACTTTTGAGATTGATCCATAAAAATAATATTAAAACTTAAAATGTTTCCTTTCTCCAAAAATGGCATGCTAATCTAACCATATTCTCAACAGCCCAACCTTACCATACTAACTTATATGACCTAAATGAAGGATACCATCAATTTGCCTCTGTGAGTTGTAGAGCTTTGCAAGTTCATCCGCCAAAATCTGTTGGTTGAAAGATCCTTCCATTTTTTCCTGATTAAAATCTCAGGATCAAAACAAAGTGATGATCCAAAGAAGATATATATGACCAATTCGATGTCGAAGACAAGTTGAAGACGACAACAAACAACCACAACAACTACAAAAATAAACTAATCAGAGACAGACTGAGAACAACACAATGAGAAGAACATAAAAAAAAAGAACAGAACAAATCAAAATAGCATGTGAAATACCAATCCGTATAAACAAATATCCGAGAATTTAACAGTGGTGACATATGAACTTAGATGACCAAATTGCAAATGAAATCATTAATCGTTTTAGGTAAGATAGATTGTTGAAGAATATTTTCACCAAAGGAGTAGCATACCTGCTAAGGAAGTTTCTCACAAAACTGTGACAAACAAAATCA
This sequence comes from Curcuma caesia, assembly GCA_037834155.1. NCBI lineage: Eukaryota > Viridiplantae > Streptophyta > Magnoliopsida > Zingiberales > Zingiberaceae > Curcuma > Curcuma caesia. The sequence continues at coordinate 20,919 of JBBMKF010302856.1, forward strand.
AGGGTTGTCTAGAGTGACGGTTTCGCACAACAGGAATTTAGATTGTGGCAATCATTGAAGGGGGAGATAGAAATAGAATGTCGAGTCTCCTTATTCTAAAAACGTACATGTATTTTTTATTTTAATATATACGTGCTTTTTTTATTTGCCACGACCGTCGCATTCATGAGTTCCCAAACAAGCCAATTTGCTTCCATAAAACTCTTGTCTGGAGAAAATACAATGCACCACATAAAAAGAAACTTTTATGCACATTGGTAGACAAGGAAAAATCATAAGGGGATGTACCTACCACACCTTCAGTATTTACATTTGGCAAAACTACAAACATATTGCTAGCAACTTTTGGTTGTCTTGTATTGACGAGTGAATAACCATATTCATGATCTTACCCATCTACATTTTGTCAAACAACAAAACTCGGACATCAACACTTTGAGAGGACACATGATACCCTTGTCACTCAAGAGTAAAATATTTTAGAAAGAACTATGTAGGGCAATTGAATATATGCCTATATCAAATACTTGAAGATGAGTCCAAGTAAAATAGAAAAATTCTCCAAAGGCACTCTAAAAAAGAACAATTAGTAAGAAGTTCAATATTCCCAATTATCTCTATCTTCTTTCATTTTATCATAGTTCACAAGGTTATCAAAGACGATCTTCTTAAGGGTTGTCTTGGGCTCTAGCCCAGCCCAAAGATTTTTTTTATTACCTATTGTAAAAAAAATGTAAAAAAGTTTTTACTATTAGATTTATTACACATTGGTTCTTTTTATAAAAAGGTTTTTTTACTTAGCCCACCCCTTCCACACCCAAAGCCCAGCCCACTTCCTTTTCGTGGATCCGTCCTTGGTTGATATCAATATTGAAACCGACTAGGATAAAAACATCAGTCTTAAGAATCAATATTGTCATAAGAATCTTGCAATGTAGTTACAAAATCTAGCATACTTATCAATTTTTTATACATCTATATCCTTTGTAGTGCTAGAATATTGAGGCTTCCCAATCGCCATAAGTGAATATGACTTTCAATTCTTTTATCCAAGAAAACAACTTAACATGAGGAAGTGACTTGCAAACGTAGTTCCTTCAAATCATAGAATCTTTCTGTCAATAATTTACTGATTGATCCAGGAACGCAACAGTTATATAAAAAATATTGTTAACTATTGGCCCATTTTCACTACCTTCTTCACTATAGTTTACTGATGTCCATCATTGCCAAACAAACGCACTTTGTCACATGGTGTCCAAAATAATGTGATGTTCTTGCTCTAACAACTCTCTAGCCCTCATAAAATTGACACTATTGTCAATGACAATCCACACTATATGTTCTACATCATCTCCCAAGCTATATTATGCATTAGGTGATATATGACAAAATACCATGATATTATGCAATTGCATCGGATATGTGAAATATCTCACATTTCTATTTCAGTATAGTAAAAAGTTGATAATGGTCATCTGCATATGTCCTCCAACTACCATGAGTCAACGTAACCACAATACACCCCATTACTTCTTGCATGATAGGATGCATGTTCTAATCTCTTTCACTTGTTCCTTTAGATAAGACATGATAATTCATACACATTCGGATGTTAGATACCAACCTTTTGGATGTTGGAAACCATGCTACCATGTACATATTGTTTGTCGCATAGGGGGAATTCAATTGAAATAGAAGAAAATGGCATAGTTTGAGTGATCAATTTTTTCTTCTCTATTGTGTAGGTATCATCAATCCTGGTATGCCTGTAAGCATAGTTTGGGAAAGCCATCGAATCAATATTGGAAATATCCACCAAATGCCTTCATCCCATGGAAGGAAAGAGATTACTGATGCCACCACTTGATGAGGTGATGCAAGCACTTGCACTCCTCCCCAATTTGGGTGTAGTGATTGAACCATTTCTCACTTGCCTTATTCCCTTCCTATGCCATTATTGAAGTAGGAGTCAATCGTGATTTCCTAAGATTGGCCTTTGGAGATTAGAGAGTCATTAATTATGGTTATCTTAAGGTAAAGATTCAGTGTGTAATTTCCTTATTGGTATTGGGAAAGATTGCCTAGTTTAGACAAATAACCAATCAGGTGTTTCATATCATTGAAACACTACAAGGCTATAATTGTGTATCTCAAATAGAAAAAATAAACAAAAATACGTCTAGATGGTATAAACATGTTCAAAAACGATCAATGGATTATACAAATAGATAAGTTTTTAACTATTTAGAATAAAAATGTAAATAATGGTTAAAGACAAAAGAAAATATAAGTTAATATAATAGAAAGTAGTTTTAGATATCTAAAGATCACATGATATAATATTGGGTAAATTTCAGTGGCAACATCCATGTGGCTAAGACTAACACATAATGATTAAATCAAATAATTATAAGCATTACAAAAATCAAAGTTATTTTGATACTAAGACCTACTTATAGCTAATAAGTAACAATAATACAACAAAGTATTATGATATCTGACAATAAATAAAAACACATCTTGAACTACGGGGAGTCCTTAAGACAGTCTGCTTTCTTTGCCCGTGCAATTTCTGTAGAATGTGAGTTCCAAACTAATTGCAAGCCATCTCAAGTTGTCACGCGAGTAAAGCAAAGGCAATCCCGAAACTAACAAACAGAGAGCAACAAAAAAGTCGAATTTTAGAGTTAAATAAAACTCCCCATCTGAACATGAAAATAAAGCGTAACAATAAAGGAAGAACACCGAAATCCAGATGAGACCATGGGAGAACCTGCAAAAATCGAATGCGGTGAACGCATCCATGGATTTATGGCGCGTAAGCGCCGCATCCTTCGCATAGTTGATGCGCGACGAATGGGGGCTAGTGTTTCCGCCTCCTGGCAGCTCGTTTTGCATCCTTTCCCCCGCCAGATCTCTCGCTTTCTCTGGAGAAGAGAGGGAAGGTGGAGATGAGGAAGGCGAAGGCGAAGGTTTTCGGCTGGAGTTCGTCGTCGGAAGAGTGACAAGCAGCTACCGTGGGGAAAGAGAAGGTCAACCGACCGTTCCAACCAGGGTTTGAAAATAGACCGGCTTAGGCCTCCCGGCTCAACTAATAAATCGGGGGTAGATTTCAATCCGCCCCCAAAGGTTTAGCAGCTCTTTGAAATGCCCCCGTCAAAATTATAAAAATACCCTTAATGATTTTAATTTTATTTTTTCATCAGTGTGTTTCCCTTCATTAATAAAATAATAATTTGAATACTAATTTTAAATAATAAAACATATATATTTGCCTTAAAAGGATATTTAGTAAAATATAAATATTATGGATGCCTTTATTTAATGAAACTTTAACACGTTTTGGGAAATTATTAATATATTGTATGCTTTCTTAGGAAGCCATGGCATGCCATTATAATTTACTAATTGTGGTTTATTGATTGTATTTAAAGATTTAGCAAATAATATTATTCATATTATCAATTAAGGTATGCACAATTGCGGTTAAGAAATTAATGGCAATCTTTGCCAAAACAATGCTACTTAGTAAAAAAAAAAAATCATTTAAGCATGAATAAATTTGATATTAGACTTGGTAAAAATTTATTTATATTTATTTAATATATAATATCAATTAAATGAATAAATTTGAATAACTCATTAAACAAAATGAATAAACTTGAACACATATATATTCAGTTTGTTAATATTCATAAATAATATTCAAGAATAACTACAATGTTCATGAATCATGTTCATCAATAAAACTCTTATCAATATATAAATTAAATAAGTATTTTTTTAAATGAATAAATATGTTTGTGTTATCAAACTCAATAATCAACTAAACAAATTTAAAATATAAAAATTTCAAATAATCAAATAAGCTTGAATTTAAAGTTTGATAACATCTAAATAAATCAAACTTAAATCAAACTTAATCAAACTCAAGCTCATAAGAAAAAAAATTTTGGACAATCATTTTAACAATTTAATATTTAATTCATTTTAAACTTGATTTAACTTAATTATCTTATCAAATAAATTTAAACAAGACATTCCTAATTTAGGCCCGACAATTAATCAATTTTTAAAAAAATTAAACCTTTACAATAGTTAAAACAGTCTTATAATTTAAATATCTACTCTTCTCAAATTACTCATTTTATTAGTTATAGCAATTGAGATGCAATCATTGATTAAGTTAATGGATGAGATAAAAGATGCAACCATAGTAATCAAACATTTGTTTTACTAAATGAGATTAATTATATAGATTTTTTTAATATTGTTGGAATCTTCTATCATATTTTTATCTATATTTATACAATTTAATTACAATTGATGGAATAAAATAGGTATTTCAAGTAACAATTACAAGTAATGTGCTATTTTTAATAATTTTTTGAAAATAAATGCTCTGACATATAAACAATTAGAAGCGGCCAATTAATTTTCTGTCATAATTTAAACAAAAGTGGAATTAGGTCACGGAACTCATTCATTAATGGGGAAGAGGAAGGCAAATTGTACACTGACACATTGATCTCCATCATTACATAGAACTGCTACACAAATAATTTTAATATTAATGTAAAATAAATTAAAAAATAATATATTTGCTCATGTAAAAGCTTTCATAAATTATTTAATTTAGATAAATAAATTTTCATCAAACATATTCTGAGAATAATCGTCCATGGTGGTGGATGCGGAAGCGTTGAGGAGCCGGGAGCCCACCTTTTTCCCGCACATCGTTTGTGACCCATCAGTCTCTGCGGACTCGATTTCTGAGTGGGGCGCACATAACTATGCGACCGGCACGGCCAATCGCAGGGAAGGGAAGGCGGAGGACACGATACGGAAACGGTTACTGGACCCGGTCCGATTGGCAAGGCAAGGCAAGGCAGCGATATTTGTGGATGAGAGAGTGTGGCCGGTTTAGTGAACCGGTCGGATATCGCATCTTTTCCGCTAGCGTTGCTTGTTACCTGGACGTCTCGTCGCGCACGCGTCTGACTGTGGCTGGATCTTGGAGTGGGCCCAACCTTTACGCCAGCAATCGCAGGGAAGGTAAAGGAAACGAGTAGCGTTCGTTAAATCCTTGCCCAATTAGCAACTCAGCGAGGATTAGCGGTCTAATGAACCAGCAAATTGTAACCCAACTTGTTACCCAGATGTATGTGGCGCTTCGTGGCCTGGATCTTTTACTGGGCCCGGATTGTGCGACCGACGTCACCAATCATATGGAAGGTGAAGGAAACAAGTAAAGTGTGCGCCGGGGCGATAAAGTATTCCCTTTTTATCATTTATTAGAATATTAAGATAATTATCTAATTATATCGACCGGTTAATATAATTACTCACGGGGGTAGAGTGGTAATTTCACGAAATTATATATATGTGTATGTGAGATAATAGGGAAGGATGGAAGAGAGAAAGAGAGAGAGAGAGAGAGAGAGCGCAATTGGTTTGGGGCTTCTTTGGATGAGGAATTTAATCTGCTTTCTCGTGATTGAATCGGACTTTTTGGTGGTGAGAGCACAATTCGTCTCTGACCACTAGGTTTCTGGATTTTTTTTCTTTGATCTCTGAATTTTTGCGTTATTCTTTTTCCCGATCGTCGGCTCAGTTTCTGCTTCTGTGTCGGACATGGCGTGGGATTAAGAGAGAAGGAATGTGTGCCGTGAAAGGCACCTGTTTGATTTCTACAGGATGGTTTCATCGCCTTATATTTTGCAATTGTTCCTCTTCCCCTTTCTTTCTCGTATTTGGAGTATGTAAGAAGCTGTTATTTGGCATTCATGAGGTTTTTAGTTTTTTGACATTTTTTTTTTCAGTTTCTGTTCTAGCTTTGAAGTGAAGTTTGTTTCTTCTTCCCTCATATTTTTGCCTTTTTTTGGCAAAATTTCATTTTTGTTGATGAATTTTTTTCATCTTTTGCACTGTTCACGCGTTTTCACTCTTTTACTATTTGATTTACAAGAATATATCGAGAGTTTTCTGACAATTTGGTTCCTATCGTTGGTACCAAAATCTCAGTATTCGTATTTTTTTTTGGAAGTAGGTGTAGTAAAACTTAAGGCAAAAAGCTGTTTTCCCCTCAATTATTTCATCCGGATATATTCTCCTCTGTTGCATTATTTAACATGATTCTTCTAAATATGTACTCTTTGATGATCCATTTCTCTTTCTTTTACCTTTCAGGGTATCAGTTGCAATCTTGTATAGATGCTCATCAACATATCTTGTTGCTGACTTTAAGTCAGTTCTCCTTTCTTGATTCCCTCGAATTAACAAGTCTTTTACAAGTTTTACTTGCTAATTCTGCATGGGCTTCATTATCGTTGGCACTAAGTTGGAGATGGTGCGTGCTAACTTATTGCAGCCTAGGCATTATGTATACAGTAATTTAGCTATTCCTGACTAGCTGAGGTGAGGTCTTGGATTATTTTTCAGTGCCTAATGATCTTTGCTTTCGCCTGGTAACATTGTGGAATTAGATTAGTTCAGAAAGGCACAAGGAAAATGGATTAAATTTTATGACTGGAGGAAAAATCATGCTACTATCTGGAGATAGTATTGACTTGCAAAATTGCACAAGGGAAACAAGGGCAGAAGGTAGTGGAAGTAGGCTTTGACCTTATTAGTTACTTCAATGGGCTTGCCTCAAGTACAGTTAGAAGAGGCTGATGAAGGTAGGAGATTGGCGAATGCATTTGAGTCAACCCCACCTCACTGTATTAGTTTTTGCAATTGCAATTTGGATGGAGTACATGCAGAAAGCACAAATTATGATGATGCTGGAGAATTTTCATCTTCACCTAGCGATATTCGGAGGAAATCCATCTCGGAAGATCCAGAAAAAACAAATTGGATGTTTGAATACAAAAATGCTATCATTGAAGCTGCAGACCTTCAAGACCTGAAGATCGAGTCTAATGATTCAAATGATAGGTTATTACCTAATTTCCGGCATGTTGTCCAGAAACCTGCATTTAGGGTGGTTGGCTTTGAATCAAGCCAGTTGAGTTCCTCTGCTAGTGGCTTTGAGAATGTGACAGTGGACCAAAGTCACCATTCTTCTATAAATTTGAACATTTCAATCTATTCCCAAGGATCCCAACCACGCAAGCGATTGTTGTCTCCTCTGAATAGTGTGCTTAGGACACAATTCCATGGTGATTTGCTAAATATTGATGCTGTTGATTCTCAAGCATGTGAATTTATCAGGAATTATAGTCTCTTGCCCTCACAAGATCTTAAGAAATTAAATGTTGGGGTTTCTCAACTTATTTCAGATTGTCCCTTCTCAAGAAATTCTGATATTCCAAATACTTCAGATAGTAGTACATTGAGGAGCAATCTTTTCACTGATGGACCTGTCCTTGACAAGGAAACTTTTTCTCATTCTCATCATAGATGGGAGGTTAATCCTAGTAATCATAGGAATAAGCTAAGACTTTCCACTGGTACATTAGCTATTTCTCCAGAGAAGGTAAATTCAACACCAATTTCCCTATCTCCTCTGGGTCCTAGATGGTCTGAAAGAATGAGAATTAAGGAAGCACAAAGGGACATAAAAAAGGACATGGAAAGTAACTTCTTTGATTCAAAGGCTATTCAAGGATCAAATTGTGTAAATGAAACCAAAACCATGTCCCTGCATGAAGAGATTGGTTCTAAGATGCACAAAATATTTGAGGAACCTAGCATATTGCATGATGAAATGGATACATTTTCTCTTGTTTGCAGGGGCCATAAGAGCTTAAATGATGATCCTCAGTCCATTCCTGTAACCCACTGCACGAATCATGTTAGAGGCTCAACTGTGCCTCATTTGCGGAGGTCTTTGGTTGGTTCATTTGAAGAGTCTCTCTTATCTGGTCGATTCTCATCTGGAAAAGTCTGTCAGGTACCTAGATCAGATTTCTACTTCATTCAGCTGATGCCTTAAGCTAGAGCTTTCTAAGGTTCAGATAGAGAGCACATTGTTATTGCATTTGACTATTTACCTTTTTTGCTTCTAAATATTGACAGGCCTTTGATGGTTTTTTGGCTGTGCTAAATGTAACTGGTGGTACCTTTTCACCAAAATCTCAGAAGCTTCCTTTCTCAGTGACCAGTGTTGATGATATATCATTATTGTACTATGCATCAATTGATATTGCTGGCACCATGCAATCTAATAAGGGTAGAGGCCCAAAATTGACTAGAAGTTTGAGCAATGACTCTGGAGTTGTCAAAAGTCGGTTGCGCATTCCGATGAAAGGCTGCATACAACTGGTATTGGATTTCCTAGACTTAAAATTATTGTTGATGTTCAAACAAGTTAGGTCTGTTAAACTTGATATGATGTTGAGGCTACTTTTATTACCAACATAAAAGATTGGCTTGGTATCATTGTTAGTGTCGTGGCTAACATTTATGCAAATATACTTATTTTTCCAGTCATATGGTATGCTGTTTGCAATATGGAAATAGGCTTTTGATATAAATTACTACTTCAAGGGAAGAATTGTGTAATCATAGTTCCTATTCATTCATGAATCGTTGCAACTGAGTTATGAAAAAAAAAACAAACTGGAGGTTCTCATCCTGGGCATACCTGGTGGGACACAAAGGTTATGGGAACTTTTCTCTTTACCTTTCAAATTTTATTAACTACTCTATGATTGTGCTTATTGATATTAATTTGTCAAGCTGGATAAATATACAATTCTAGTGTATTATCTACCAACCCATCATTGTCAATTTGGTCCTACTTTGAAATGTTGTTTAATTTGATAACTAGCAAGACGTTTACAGTAAAAAATAAAATGGTAGTTAATACTGTCTATTAGATTGATAATAGACAAGGCAAATGTTCTGCCTTTCCCTTCCTGTATTAATAAAAATAGGGTGGAACATTACTCGAACTCTGCCTGAGAGTATTGTGCTGATGTGCTCATATAGATAATTTTATGAGATTAAATGAAAAATGGATATATTGGTACTTGTGCTCAAGCAATCAAAATAGTTGATCTAATTGTTAAAAAAACAAACTTGTATTGACCCTGATATTGCACATATATTCATCTTGAAATATGCTTTTTGAGATGGAGTTTTTTCGCAAGTAAAAGTTTTCACTGATCAGCCTTATGTTAGTATTTGTAGTCATTGACTTCTCTCATAAATATTCTTTGTTACCGCTTTTGCTGTTCCACCAGCGGTGTGCTTGTGCCCATCCAAGACAAATATTGATAATTTACTATCTGAAAAGAAAGATTGTTATTTTTCTTGCAACTGGATTCCTGATATGTGTTTTTAACAGCTTCTTAGCAATCCTGAGATGACCCCACTCCACACATTTTTATGCAATTATGATTTGAGTGACATGCCGCCAGGTACAAAGGTATGAAGATTGGAAACTCATTCTATCTAACGCTGTCATTGAAAACTTGCTCTTCTGTAAATATTAGCGAGGTTAGCAATAGCCATTGAAACATAGCAATATCTACATCTATGGCTATACGACCAAAATGTTTACACCATCTCATCTGGATCAGTTGCCTAATTGCACTAGTATCAGAACACAAGCATAGCTATTTGTTTTGCATGGATAAGGTCAGGGATATGCGAATTTATTACAAATCTGATATTTATGATTGTGGTGTGTGATACAGGAAGTTAACAATTCTTACTTTCACTTCCAGGTTGCCTTTTACTATTATTTGTTTTGACCCATTCCCATGGTGTCATGACACATTATTTCAGTAAATTAGGAACAAGAAGATGACTGCAACTCTCGACTATTTGTCATTGTTTCTTTTTTTTTTATTGTGCCTATTTTTGTCAAAAAATAGTCAGCTAATTTAGGCTTTAGGCATTTTGAAAATGTATTAGCATGGTTCCTTTGGTTAATATGTTGATCTGCAGTTAATTTTTACAGCATTCAAAATGATTAGTGATATACATTGCCTTTGTTTATGGATTTGAAACAGACATTCTTACGCCAGAAGGCCACTCTGGCATCTCATGGATCCCCAAATAATTCAGCGAAAGGTATTGAGGAACAAGACACAAAAGTTGCTTCTACAACTGAACTGAAATCCAATGACAATAGCCAGAGAGAGTGTTACGGTAGAGTTCATCCATTTAAGTTTACCTTCGTTGTTTCGTAGATGAAAAGATGTATAATTGAATGCTAAGATCAATACTTCTTTTGCCTTTCAGGTTGCGTGCTCAAAGATGATATTGACAGTTACGATCCAACTGCTAATCCACCAGAAGGAAGAAAAAACTCAGAGTTTGCCCCCTCTGATGACCGTCGTGGATTTCCAAATGATTTTAGTTATACTATAAATCCTAGAACAGTTGAAGATGATAGCTCTAAGATAGATCTTTGCCCCCTTGCTAGCAAAAAGTCTGTTCATATCTCTTCAAAGATCAATGATAACTCTGCTGGTGCTCTCCGATATGCACTTCATCTGCGCTTTCTATGCCCTGCTACTAAGAAATCAACCAGGTCATTGAACAGGTGCAAATCTAACCCCGACTCTGTTCCCGAAACACAAGCCGATGCAATGGAAGGGCGTCGTTTCTACTTGTACAATGATCTCCGGGTTGTGTTTCCACAACGGCACTCAGATACAGATGAGGGCAAGGTATGAACTCAGAAGATGGTGCATGTTATATTACTGCTGCATATGCATTCTACCTCTCTAGTTATTTGAATCTCAAAACACTAGGAATGCTATATTTTGTCATGGATTGATTGCTTGCATTGGTTTCTGACCGATGTTTCTATCGAATTTCTTGTTTCAGTTGCGGGTGGATCACCACTTCCCTGCAGATCCAAAGTACTTCGACTTGAGCAATTGACTGGGGCACAGGGCTCATTTGTGCCCCCACAAATTGTACATAACACTCACCTTACGCTTGTGCTTCTCTAATGCTACTTGTACATATTTTTCATTTCCTAGTAAATAAATTTGTAATTAATCTTCCAAATTCTCAACTGCTCGTGGTCCTGCTCTTCATCAAACGCAAAGAAATCCGATTTGTAAAAAGTGGAGCAACAAATCGAAGAATATTTGTCTACTCTCTCATCAATGTTTTTTTTTGTAACCCAGGTTTCTAGTTCTTATGACTCGTTAATTCCGAAGACGACCGGTTCTATATAAGTTCTCATCAGCCTTCAAGAATAAATTTTGAGGCCTCCCAGCTTGAGTTTTTCTATTAAATTCAACGTTAAATATGTCCTAGTAGAGGATAAAATCGTGACACTTTATAGATCTTGTTATGTCTTAATCTTGCTCTTGGATCTTGTTATGTCTATTTTAGATTCTTCTATATTGCAGTTAGATATCAATGAAATTTACACAAATAAATAAATAAAAATATTTTCCCCTCTTTTTCTCATCATATTTTAAATAGCATTAATCTAATACCTCTTTAAATTCTTCCTTCCTATCAATTGAAATAAAGAAACCGACAATTTCTTGTCCTTTTTTTTTCTCCAAGTAAAAAAAAAACTCAACTTTAACATTTAAACACTCAATGAATCAATCCTTGGCAAAATGGAAAACTTTTTGAGAGACGTTTAGGTAGGAAAATTTAATTGTATTTATTGCGTGTTGATCCATCCAAATTAGATTAAAAAAATCATGGCAATCATCTCACCTATCCATCTATAATTTCAGTGTTTTAAAAAATAAAAATAAAAACAAATATGGAATAAACTTATTTATTTACTTTCTTGTTTATCATTCATAATTTTCAATTTTTATTCCACTGTTTTTTACAGGGAAGATATCAAGTTCGACATTACTTAGAATGCGAACGTGAAATAGATAACTTGATTATTATTAATATTTGAGGAAAAACAATAATGAAATTTATCAACATCACATCACTGATCACATCAGTGATCAGTTCTAATGCTTATAAATCAGCACATTTATCTTCCTATGAAATTACCAGAATATGTAAAAAAAAAAGTTACTTCCAGAAACAATATTTTTATAACGAAGATTCAAATCTTACTAAAATATATTATATTTAAGAAATTTTAAGATTCACTACGCTTCTAAATTTATTTGGATAGTCAAGAAGACGGAGGCGTACGACGACAAATGAAAATGTTTTTCCAAAAATTATTATATATTTTCTATATAATATATTACATGTAAATTTTTATTGGGAGTTTATTTTCCTAATCATTTGTGTTAAAATATGATAATAAATTATTTAATAACTTTTTAGTTTATATTTTAATATAATTATTGTACATTATAGGTTTTTATTTTGTTAGAAGATTTATAAGGGGAGTTTCAACAAGATACACATTGATAAGATGAATTATAAGCTCACTATGGGACTTACATGTGCACAATCAACTTACACATATCTTTATGCTCATATTTAATTCATAGCTTATTAAAAAAAAAATATTTTGCTCCCCTGCCATTTCATCCTATTCTTCTGAATTCAACAAGTGGTTGAATTACTACCACATTTGATTGATTTTAATTAAGATTTATATTTTTAAGTCTCAACTTCTTGTATCTGTTGAGATGGCCGAGTTGGTCTAAGGCGCCAGATTAAGGTTCTGGTCCGAAAGGGCGTGGGTTCAAATCCCACTCT